>PVHX01025226.1:0-22692 GCA_004024805.1 Geosciurus inauris | reverse complement strand
ATAAACAATGAACTTGGGATATTTAGCTAAGGAGATTTCCAAGCAATGTCTTAAATATGAGGCCTGATTATTGTTTTTATTGCTGCTTATAGTAAAATGAAAAATGAAAACGATAAATTGAGGGAAGAACTTTGAAATGGAAAGGAACTGGGACATGATGATTTGGGAAATTCTCAGACTATTCATATCACAAAACACAGTGAAATTTGGGGCTGGGATTGTGGCTCAGTGGTGGAGCGCTTGCCTTGCATGCGTGAGGAACTGGGTTCTATCCTCAGCACCACATAAAAATAAATATATTGTGTTCATCTACAACTAAAAAAAATATTTTTAAAAAAACACACTAAAATTTAAAAATTAACTCTCAGGGAATCATGCTATGGAAAGAAAATGAAAGGTATGACAACTTTTGCTAGAATCTTAAAAGGAATAAAAAGGGAGACTATCTGATCACACAAAGGGCTATTTGAAAAAATTAGGAGTATGATTCATGATCCTTTCATCTTTCTGTGAAAAATCTAGGAATAGAGATAAGGTTATCAGGAATGATCTGTAGAGGAGACTCCCATCTAATGGAATGGATTTCTGTAATATATTCAGGAGACCCACAATGTTCTTGAAAATGTTATACTAGTTAACACTGTCAATTTAAATTGAAAGAGACAAAAGCAAAGAAAAGCTATCAGACTCCCAAAATTCTACATTGCAGGAAACAGGCTGGTAAAACTACTCAGCTATAAACATGTACTACCATCCAATAAAAAGGAAAAGTGATCCCTAGGGCAGAGCTTTGGATTCAGAAGATGCAGCCACAAGCTACACGAGACTCCAGGCCCATCAACCCAATGGAATTTTCTCAGTTGAACTTGAAATACATTGGGGCTGATGACTCTTTCATTTTCTCTTTTTAATGGGAATATTTGTAGATAGTATCTTTTGGCTTGTTGTACCCTTGTATTTAGGGAACAAATAACTTGTTTTCTAGTTTTAGAGGTCCACAGATGAAGATTCTGGGACAGTTCAAACCAAGGATTCACCAATATATCTGACTTAGATAGTTAAGACAGAGAAACTTAGGAATTTTTAGCTGATAAAATATAGATAATAGGAGCTGGGGTTGTGGCTCAGTGGTGGAGTGCTTGCCTAGCACATGTGAGGCACTGGGTTCAATTCTCAGCACCACATAAAAATAAATAAAGGCATTGCGTCCATCTACAACTAAAACAATTTTTTTAAAGATATAGATAATATATTAGACTTTGAATTGATGCTGTAATTAACTGAAATTTTGGAGTATGTTGGGATGAGGTATTTGCATGTGGAATGGACACAAATCTTTGAGGCAGAAGGAAGACCAATAGACATTTCACATGTATGTTAGTTTCTAGAACTTGCAGATGAATCTTGAAATGAGGATATTATCCTAGGTAGTCCAATGTCATCACCAGAATTCTTACTAAAGAGAGGTAGAGCAGTCAGAGACAGAGATGTAATGTAGCAGAAGAGGTAACAGTGATATGGGGCATAAATCAAGAAGTATGAGCAACCTCTGGGAACTGAGAAATACAAGAAAATGGATGCTTCCACAGAGCCTTCAGATGGAACAGAGCCCTGCTAAAACCTTGACATTAGCCCACTGAGACTATTTTAGACTTCTGTACTCTATAAATGTAATAGAATACATTTGTGTTGCTTAAACCCACTGAATTTGTCATAATTTGTTACAACAGCATTAGAAAACACACCTAGAAACCCACATACACATGAAGCACATGCAGCCTGCCATGCCATAATAAAGTTCTTGGTTTCTCTGACTATGAGTCTTGGGTCTTCTGGAAGCATCTGTGATAGAGTGACAAGCTAACTTATAAGGGAGGTAAAACTTCAGACACTTCACAATTCTTAACATTTAGTTCATAAAAATGATGGTAAAATGTTTCTCTAACTTTTTAATATCACTTAGTCTTTTAATAAATGTATTTATAATAAGATACCTTAAATTCAACCTTAATAAGAAATAGCCCATGATTTATATTTGGTTAAGTAAATTGTGAATAATACTTATAAATTAATAATCAGCATTCTTACTCTTTCTTGCATAAGAATATTCATGAAATAGCGAGTATCTATTTGTAAGAATTTGTTAAATTTGATCTAATTACAATGAATATTCCATGCTTTGTTCTATTGTTTAGGGATAGAGCCTTAAAAGACATTATGGGAAAGGGATTTATTTTGGTGGAATAATTCCTAAATGAAATGTTACACATGACTGGTCACTTGCATCCCAGGATGAGTCAGCACTGCCCACTCCAAGAAGTTAGAAGGCATTACAGATGTGGAATAGCTTTTAAGGACATAAAAAACTGGATGTGTGAAAACAAAGAACCAGAGAAGATTCCTGTGCAGTCATATGCATTTATTCTGTAGCTTAAACAAGACAGGTGGTGAACAAATTCACAGTGAAAAGGCCAAGTGATTAGCAGTTGGCCATGCATACAACAGATGTTTTTTTCTAATGCTAGTTGTTGGTTAGATTCTTTCATGAAATTAACTCTGTGTTGCCCTCATGTTAACATAATCCAGGCCACCCTGGGTATCTGTGTAGTATGTACAAATGTACAATACCCTGACCATCTCAACTCAAAGACAGATGACTATCACCTACACATCTGCCAAGTAACAGCATGGAAAATTGTGTATTTATGTGTGTATATGTATATACATATACATACATACATATGTATAGATATTTTTTAATGCATACACACATGCACATATATGTATGGTTGTGGTGGTGGTGTTCCAATGGTACAGCAGTGTGGGACAACAGTTACACCAACACAGACACATAGAAGGTATTCCTCTCACTCAGCTGACAACTTCCTTGCATTTCTTTGGGACATAAAAGCCATGTGAGGTCCCATGAGTTGGTACTCATTCCAAGGTGGACAGATCTATCTCCAAGTTTAAGCATGGGTGGTTGGAGAACCTCAGAAAATCTGTTTTAGCACAACCCAGCAGATAGGTTGTCCACAGTGAGTGTGAGTCTCCTGACATTCTGGTAAAGCATGACTCAGTTAAGGGCTGACAGAAAGATACAGACTCAAGAACCCCACAAGAGATAGGAGTGCCTAGTTTATACTTCTTTATGCATATCTCAGTTTATCTTGGATACAGAGCCATAAATACACAGAATATTAGAGCTAGGACAGATCATTTACTCCAGACACATCACCTGACCATAAAAAGTGTGGCAGCCCAGAGAGGTAAAGCGACTTGCTAAAGGGAGAGCAATGGTAGAAGGGTCAGATTGGAAAGTAGTGTACTAACCCTCACTCAGGAGTGCTGATGTGAGCATCTGGCCAAATTCTTTAACAAGGAAAATGAGATAGCATAAAATAAACACTTTAATCCAAAAAACTCCCAAATGTATTAAAAAGCAAAACATCAGCTCTCTTCTGAGGGGCTTCTCCCTCCCTCCCTCTCTCTCTCTCTCTCTCTCTCTCTCTCTGTCTCTCTCACACACACACACACACACACAAACACTTTTGGTGGATGGAGATATCTTGCCATACAAAGACAGAACCCACATCCTCAGGAAGACACAGAGCATGTGTTAATCTAGGTCTTTGAGGGAGGTTTGGGCAACTGGCTTATTTTCTAGAACAATAGGTGGTTCAGAAATCAGAAGATCATCCTCCCCAAAGGAGGAGCTCTGGTCTGTGTTCACAAAGTTGGGGATGTCAAATTTCATGAGCCTATTCAGCTCCTCCTCTGGCTGCCTGATGCTTTGGATGGCTTCTGGGAGTTGGACCTCACTGTCGATGGCCGTGGTCTGGTGACAGGCTTTGGCCCTGTCCAAGTGTTCCACTTCATTGATGTAGCAGTGAAAGAGAGACCTGGACTCATCATTGCCCTGGCGAGAAAACACCTTGTCTGGCTCCAGAGGTTTCCCAAAGTCTGATACAAAGCTGTTCATTCTGAATCTTTTCTCTGAAGACTCTGCATTGCTGTATAAAAAATGAAAACAAAAAGATTGCTTATGCTGCAGCTCATTCAACAGCAGGATCATGGTTTTCTATGTGTAGGGCATGCCAGCATATTTCCACCAAGCACCCACCAATGTCCCTTTAAGGAAACATATACAAACATCAGAAATGACAAACATCACTTTTGAACATGTACAAATAAACCCAAGACAAAAGCCTCAAGAAGAGAGTCCCTGGATCATCTTGAAGATAGCTCACTGGGGAATCCCTCAATATTCTGCACATACACCAGTGTATCTTAGGGGATTCTTCAATCTTCCACATCAAACTTACTTGAAGTGCTTCTTAAAATATAAATCCCTGGGTCACAGATTCTCTGCATCTTTGCAGATAAGCAAAGTAATGTATTTCACAGAATATCCAAGGATCATTATTGTACTAAAGTTTTGAACGACTGGCCTACATCATGCTGGCCTGAACAACACTTATTTTAATGGATGTGTCATCTTCTCAGAGATTCCAGTTTTTAAATGCTTCCTTCCCATCTCCAAACTCAAAAGAAAGTGCTTATGACCAAATTCTTACAGGGCATGGGAGCATGGATCCTATTTACAGGTCTGGAAAATCTCATATCTACCACTAACCTCCAAATTATCAAGAACCACCTAGATTTCAGATTGTTAGAAATCCTGGAAGCTTTGCAATCCAGCAGATGAGATACTTTTATACAGCTCCATCTGCTAATATGATTGCCTGGGTCACATCAAGTAAGGAATTCTATCCAGAAGCCTGACAGTGGTGGTGGTGGTGGTTTATTTGTTTGTTTTGTTAGTAAGGAGCCTGGTTAATAAATTTCATTGCCTGCTAAACTAGACAAATGTGTCAAGATCCAGAGTACCACATCCACTGTTTCCTGTACTTAGAATTCACTTTAGACTCTGAATGTGTGCTTTAACGCAAATTTAAGTTGTCTTCTTTGTGTTTCCATAAATGACTTTCCCTTTAGTTGTCATTTCCTTGGGTTTAAAAGATGTTTGAGAAAGAGGATGAGTGTGCCAGCAACCTGTATTTAATTTAGATAAAATGTCGCCCAGGAAAGGGGGGCTTAAAGCATTTAGAAAGTGTATGATTAAGACAGCTGGGCACAGTAGCCAGTGTCTGTATTCCCAGCAGTTAGGGAGGCTGAGGCAGGAGGATCTCACAAGCTCAAAGCCAGCCTCAGCAAAAGTAAGGCACTGTGCAACTCAGTGAGACCCTGGCTCTAAAATAAAATACAAAATAGGGCTGGGGATGTGGCTCAGTAGCTCAGTGGTGGAGTGCCCCTGAGCTCAATCCCCAGTACCTCCCTGCCCAAAAAATATTGCCAAGTCCCACACCATTTCCAGATTCTGGGACCAAGCAGCTCTGAGAAATTCTTTTCGGCCTGCTTAGAGCACCAGCTGAGCACAAAAGTAGACCCAGAAGCCCACTGTGTGAAGTGCCTCTTCTTCACACAAGCACTTCTCAAAACTAAGAACTGGCCCGCGAGCCACTCTCGCTGAAGGACCATGATGCCCTCATGGTCACACATGCCCTCTAGCTTTGTCTCAAGGATCTCTTGTTGTGACAACAGTACAATTTGTCTGATGTCCCCCCCTGAGTACAGAGAAAAGTTCATCTCTGTATTCTTAGTGTGGTAAATATTAAATAATCAACACATCTTCCTTCTCTTTTTTTCATTAATTCATACACTAAAAGGGGTATTAGTTCTCTCTCATCTGCAAAATCACCTTCTATGGTTTCAGTTACCTGTGGTCTGAAAATATTGATGGAAATTTCCAGAAATAAGTAATTCATAAGTTGTTAAATGCCATTATAAGTAGCATGATGAAAGTACACACAGCCCTGCTCTGAAGGACATGATTCCTTTATGCAGTGTGTCCCCCCGAGGCAGCTGAAGAAGAGTGAGTGAGAATACACACATCCACATGACTTTTATTACATATAGTGTTATAATTGTTCTATTTTACTATTATTGTTATTAATCCATGCTTAATTTATAAATGAAACTTTATTGCAGGTATCTATATATACCAAACAGCATACATAATGTTTAGTATTATCCAAAACTTAGTGAAACACATGTCCCATAAATAAGAGGGACTACTATATGTAGAAAAACTATGATCATGAATTCCAATTGGTTCAGTTCAGTTACTATTTACTATTCAATTCAGTTACTACACCACCACTGGGTAAAATTTACCTACTAACTTAGGTACGAAATAAAATACAGTGAGTTTTTTTTTTATTAATGTATATACCCATGTAACCACTATTCCAATCAAGACATAGAATATTTATTTCCTTTATCTGGAAATTTTCCTTACATTCAATTTCTGCCCCTCAAGTAACAATATTCTGATTTTTACTCTATTGATTAATTTTGTCTAACTCTTGAATTTCCAGTCAATTGCCTCCTCCTATAAGCAATGTTTTGATATTTATCACCACATATTAGTTTACCCTATTATTGAAATTCATATAAATGGAATAATACAATGTATAGTTTTTTGTGCCTGGATTATTTTGCTCAATATAATGTTTCTAAGATCCATTCATGTTGTTGCATATGACAATAATCTGTGCTTTTTCTTGCTGAGTAGTTTTCCATTGTATAAATACACTGTTATCTCTTTATACTTTTATCTGTTTATGCCCTCTACTGAAGGGCATTTAGGTTATTTCCAGCTTGGAGCAGTTGTGAATAAAGCCATCATGCACACTATTGGAAAGTATCTTCAAGACCATTTGACCCAGCCATCCCACTCCTTGGTTTATGCCCAAAGGACTTAAAATCATCATACTATAGTAACACAGCCATATCAATGTTTATAGCAGCTCAATTCACAATAGAAAAACTATGGAAGCAACTTAGATGCCCTACCACAGAGGAATGTATAAAGAAAATGTGGTACATATATGTAATGGAATATTACTCAGCCTTAAAGAAAAATGAAATTACAGCATTTGCAGATAAATGGATGGAACTAGAGAACACCATGCTAAGTGAAATAAGCCAATCCCAAAAACCCAAAGGCTAAATGTTTTCTCTGATAAGCCGAAGCTGATCCATAGTGGGGAGGTGGAGTAGGAAAGAATGAAGGAACTTTGGATTGTGCTGAGGGGAGTGATGGGAGAGATGGGGCAGTGGAGATGGGAAGGAGGTAGAATGAGATAGACATTATTACTCCATACACATGTATCATTACACTGCTGGTGTGACTGCACCATGTACAGCCAAAGGAATGAGAAGTTATGCTCCATTTGTGTACACTATGTCATGTAATTAGAACATTTGTGTACAATGTGTCATGTAGAGCTGATTAGAACAAATTTTTAAAAATAAATAAATAAATAAATAAAATATATGGTTTGTATTGCTTTTGAATAAATTCCTAAGAGTAGAATTACTGAGCCACATAGTAGGTGTATGCTTAACTTTACAAGAAACTACAGTTTTTCAAAATGGTTGTTACATTTTAGATGCCCATCACAATGTATGAAAATTACTCCCATTCTACATTCCTGCCAAGTCTTGCCATTGTTAGTCTTTTTAAAGTTAGTCACTCTAATGGAAATGAAATGGCATCTCATTGTGACTTAAACATGCATGTCACTGATGTATAATAGAACCAATAGATTATCTTTTCTGAGTGTCTGTACAAATCTTTTGCTCACTTTAAAAACTGGGATTTTTTGTTATTATTACTCGTAAAAGTTTTGTAATGTATCCTGAATACAAGTTATTTGTTAGATATACATAATGAAAGCATGATCTCTTGATCTATGACTTTGCGTTTTCATTTTCTCAAAGCTGTCTTTTGATGAGAAGAGTTCTAAATTTCAATTAGGTATAATTTATCAATTTCTCTTTTATGTTTAGTGCTTTTTATATCTTCTCTAAGAACTAACTGCCTATCCTAAATTCACAAAGATGTTCTATGTTTTCTAAAACTGTACTGTGCAATACAGTATCCACTATCTATGTGACTATTTAAATTAATTGAAATTAAATACAATTGAAAATTTAGTTTTCAGTCATATTATTCACATTACAGCTACTCCACATTCACAAGTGGCCTGACCACCTACCTGGATAGCACAGAAAACACTCTTATCACCGTGGAAACTTCTATTGGCATGGCTGCAGGATCTTTTACTTTGGGGACATGAACAATGTTGAAATTGGGGTCAAGATTCATTTTTTCTGCTTGTGCTGATATGTTGTACCTGTACCTATTTATCCAGTTATTAAAAAATATTTTCTTTTCAATTGATCTTATACAAAAATCATTATATTTTTATACACTAGTAACAAACATAAGAAAATGAAAAAAATTCCATTAACAATGGCATAAAAATAGAATACTTAGGAATAAATTTAAGAAAATGTGTTCAAGAACTGTACACTTAAAATTTCAAAACATTACAAAGGTATATTAGAGAAGACCTAAGTGCGCAGAGAGACAGACCATGTTTGAGGATTGAAAAGCTTCAGGTAGCAAATCATATAAATATAGATATAAACTAGTTCAGTTTTCTTATTTCAACAGCTGAAAACCCTTTAGTTTTGATCTGCTACATTCATTCTTTAATACTTTTAAATGGTTGCTTTTTATATTTTGTCCAGATTTTATAATTGATATCTGCAAGATTATTCTGCAACAAGCTCTTCTCCCATTACTAGAACTGAAACTCACATACCTAATTCCTCATGGTCCTTCATGAATGATGTATGGTGCCATCTCCTGTAAGAAGCCTTCCCTGACTCACCCTCTATCTTCTCACTCTGTATTACATCCATTTCTTTACTTCTCTGTCATCCTTAGTAACATTGTGAGTTCTTGAGGGCAGGCACTGTGTTTCTTGCCTATGCCACAAGTACGCAGGATAATACTAGGCATATAATAGCTGCTCTATACACTTTTCATCAGTTACGGAGAGATCTTAAAAGTCAAGCAACCTTTGTCTTGGCAGGACACCTCTTCTACAGCTATTATGGGATTGGAAACAAATTCAAGAACATGCACAGTTAATGCTGTTTTAATGTTTAAAAACAATAGCAAATGAACCTAGGTGGAAAGATGGTTGATGACCCAACTGTGCACTCCAGAGCTTGTGATATGAATAAGAAATGTAGAGATGCTGACTGAGCTAGCAATTGATATATTTTTCATAGTAGAAAAAAAGAGTCCTAAAATTCATGTGGAAGAATAAAAGACCCAGCATAGCCAAAGCAATCCTGAGCAATAAGAGCAATGTTGGAGGCATCACAATATCCAATCTCAAATTATACTACAGAACTACAATAACAAAAACAGCATGGCATTGGCATAAAACAGACATGAAGACCAGTGGAATAGTACAGATAAATACACATAGATATAGTCATCTGATCCATCACAGAGGTGCCAAAAATATACATTAGAGAAAACACAGCCTTTTTAATAAATTGTGCTGGGAAAACTGGATAGCCTCATGTAGAAGAATGAAACTATATCTCTCTCACCCTGCAAAATAATAAACTCTAAGTAGCCAAAGACCTAAGAATTAGACCAGAAACACTGCAACTACTATAAGAAAACATAGGCTAAACACTCCAAAATTATGGTGCAGGCACCAACTTCCTTAATAAGACTCCTGAAGCTCCAGAAATAAAACTGAGATCAATAAATGGGAAGATATAAAATTAAACAGCTTCTGTACAGCAGAGAAAATAATTAAAAGCATGAAGACAGCAATTACAGAATGGGGAAGATTTTTGACAGCTATTCTTCCAACAGGGGATTAATATCCAGAATATATAAACTCAAAAAATGCAAAAAAATCAAATAACCCAGTCAATGAATGGGCAATTGATCTAAAGAGACATTTCTCAAAAGAAGAAATACAAATGGTCTACAGATATATGAAAAATGTTCAACTTGCTCAGCAATCAGGGAAATGCAAATAAAAACTACACTGAGATTTCACCTCTCCAGTTAGAATGGCAATCATCAAGTATACAAATAACAATTGATGAGGACGTAGGAAAAGGGCACACTTGTACATTGTTGGTGGAACTACAAAAATTAGTACAACTACTTTGGAAAGCAGTATGGTGATTCCTCCAAAAACTAGAAATGAAATCACCATATGACCCTGCTATCCCAATTCTTAGTATTTATCCAAAAGAACTAACATCAGCCTACTATACTGATATACGCATACCAGTGTTTATAGTAGCACAATTCGCAATAGGCAAGTTATGGAACTATCCCAGATGCCCATTAACAGATGAACGGATAAAGAAAATGTGACATATATAATTAATATATATATAAAAAATGTGACATATATAATTAATACATATATTAAAAGTCTATATATATATATATATATATATATATATGTGACTTTTATTCATCAGCAATAAGGAAGAATGAAATTATGTTATTTGGATGACTAGAGATTATAGAGAAATAAGCCAGACTCAGAAAGTCAAAGGTCAAATATTTTATCTCATATGTGGAAGCTAAAGAGAAAAATAGAGATCTCAGGAAAATAGAAGGTAGATCAACAGAGTAGAGAAAGGAGATAGAAAGGGAGAAGGGGAGGGCATGGGGAAGTACTGGAGAACGAAATCTACCAAATTATGCTATATCCATGTATGTATATACCACAATGAATCTTGCATTTGCATACAATTATAATGCATTAATTAAAATAATAATAATAATAGAAGGGAGATCAGTAGAGTAGAACATGCAAATCAGAGGGGAACGAAGCGGGAAGGGAAAGGGGAATTACTGGGAAATAAGATTGACCAAATTACATTAAGTGCATGTGTGAATATAGCATAATAAATTCCACCATTTTGCATAATAAAAAGAAAAGAATATGAACAATATTTCTCAGAAAATTTGGGACTCACTAAGAATTTCATTACCTTTACTTTTGCCAGGTTCATATCCATTCTATATTGTGTCGTCATGAAATTGAGATCTAGCTACTGTGTTTATAGGAAGTTCTCCTGTGTCTTCCTAAGGTTTAAAAAACACTACTGTGTATTTTGATAGAAACCTGAACCGCTTCTTTTTCACTGATTTGTTTTGTGAATTTGTACTCCTCGTTTTCAATTTGGACTTAACTTACTGACTCCAAGATCACTGGGCTCCCTCAACTAGAACAAAGACTGTTCACACGATTCTGACTCTTGACCTTTTCTTCTCACCATGGGCTGCACTGAGTATTCTTTGCACATGCGGAATTTTCTGAACCTGAACAGAGAGTAACTCACAGGAAAATCCATCCAGTCCTCTAATATCTACACAGTGATTGCCATTACTCTCCATGGCCCGCCTCCTACACACAAACTTTCATCAACTCCCCAACTGCTTTTGCCTAATATTCCTGACCTCCTGCTCTCATATCACTTTCCAGTGGCTTCTTCTACCAGTCCCTAGCTAACCCTAAAGTCCAGTCCCTTGGGACCTAACTGCCCCTTGGTGTACCTCTGCTTGTGCTATCCTTCTACCTACTAGGCCAGCCCATTCCTCTGTCAAAGTCAAATTCCTTCTTCACTATTCAACTCCAATGTCACTGCCTCCATAGAGACTCTTATCTCTCAATGGGAAGGAATCTGTCCATCCTCTTTGCTCTTGCCATGCTTTCCTGACCTTCTCTCACAAATGCCTTCTTTTCTGCCTTGAGTCAGAGCTATGTATATGGTCTTTTCTCTCCTATATATTGATGTGCATATAATGCTCATCTTTGTATCCCTCAAAGGACCTTGCAGTACTTAGACCTCAATGTGTGTTTTAGGAAAAATTTTGAAAAATTTTGAACAACCATATCGGTGGATTTGCCCAAATCCCTGACTGCTACAAAAGGCACAGCAACTCCCCAGTTTGTCTTTCTGTGATGGAAAGACCAGTAAAGTGAGGAGGATAGACTACTCTTACCCCCATCTGCAGAGGGACAACACAGGTAATGTTCTGAGTTATTCCCCTAAGGACTGTCCAGATTTATAAGGGTGTTTACAGATGAAGTGCTTGCTGCTGAGTCTTTGCATGCTGAGAACTGTCCTCATCTACTCATGAAAATCAAATGCAAATCAGCCTTAGGGTACTTGGTATTTTCAGTAGTTACTTCCAGGGGACTTTTAAAGACATACAAGCTAAACAAAGAGTAAACAAAGAGTAAAAACTACTAAGAGTAAAACTTTCTATGAAAAAGTAATAATAGCTATCAATTTTTATGGAGCAAACCCTGTAGTTAGTGCTTTAGGCTATGTCATAAGCCCTAAGAGAATAGCTGAATAACCTGTTGTATAGAAAAGCCTTTTGGTTGCTTCCATGGAGTGCTAACTTACCAAGGAGATGTCAGTCTATAGGGAATAGGGAAGATTCTACCACCTTAGAACTACGCTCAGCAAAGCCCTGAGCAAGCTATAGCTAGGCACTCAGTAAACACCTCTTAGTTGATGGGGAATTAAAAGTAACTCCTGAATTATCACAAGCCATCCTTGGGCTGTGTGTGGACCGCTGTGCATTGTAGCCTATTAAATAGGGGAATTTGGTGTCTGGGAATGACCAGTGGATATTTCTTCTGGTTGACTGCCCTGACATGCTGAGCCCTATTCAAGCTCTGCCAAAGGTCCCACACAGCACTGGAGATGGGGTGACCTGCTGTAGCTGCAGAGCCCCTCTGAGATGGGTGTGACCTGCCAAGATGCCAATCAACCTACTGACTGCAAGACATCACCGAAGCAAGACTCTGCCCTTGAAACCTTATCTCTGCCTTTGCTGTCCCCCCTTAAACAAACCCTGAGAGCCATTTTCTTTTCTCTAACCCAGCTTCTGCATGGACTAGAGCTATCAGGGGCTCCAAACCTTTTGAAACTATAATTCTGACTTTGTCTTTTTTTCTTCACTAATTGTTCTAGACTTTAGTTTCTCTGGTGGCTCATACTCTCCTCGGCAGGGAAGGAGAACCCTCCAAAGGAGACACCGGCTGTCTCCCCATACTGAACAAAGGTTTACAGATTGAACCAGGTATACAAAGTCATCAGACTTTCTACTTGGTCACAGTGGTAGATATCTTGGGTTGACAGGACTTCTGGGGCAACCACTCACTACATATGCACTTTACTACCATTATCAAAGATTTTGACCACTGACATTTTCCTGCTATTAGCTCTAGCTGAGTATACTCATCCTTTAAGGGAGTACTGTATTCCAGTAAATGACAATTTGAGCTAAAATGTGATTCCCATTTTTACAAGGTCAGGAGCAATCCTGTACTTGCCCCTAAATGAAAAACACCACTACCTGGATGAGAGGCACATTGCAAAGGCTACAAAAGGAGGGCATTTGAGATGTGCAATGGTTGAGGCTTGATAAATTTTGAAGAACTCCAGAATATTCCACATCAAAATGTAATCCAGGCCTTTCCCATCACTCTCTACCTGGCAGATTTATTCAGTTTAGTGTAAATGACTTCTCAGCTGAAAAGCAAGAGGACTGTTCTTTATCCTCACTGTCCATGAAGTATCCAGATA
The DNA here is from genome assembly GCA_004024805.1 of Geosciurus inauris. Taxonomy (NCBI): domain Eukaryota; kingdom Metazoa; phylum Chordata; class Mammalia; order Rodentia; family Sciuridae; genus Geosciurus; species Geosciurus inauris. The sequence goes on along the minus strand of PVHX01025226.1, from coordinate 9,117 downwards.
AGAGTTTTTTTTTTTTTTCTTTCACAACAGAAAATATTCCATGGGAAAATTAATCCTAATCAAAGCTGTTTCTTAGGCTTAAAAGCCTAACAGTGGGGTTTTTGTCTTTCTCACTCTGAGGACTGCTTTCCTTGTGGTCCCAGATACCTGATTTTCCTCTCTCTGGAGCACATAGCAAAACCACCCTTCCTAGGGCAGCCAGGAGGCTAGTTCTGACCAATGATGAGCAGCAAGAGGAAGGAGTGTGTGCCACCTGTGGCTGAAGAACAGCAACCCAGAACCTGCCGCCTGTCACAGCAACCCAGGAGGCTGGGGGTGGAGATGCTAAGGCAGTAGGTGGAGAAGCTTCTGTCTGTCTCTCCAAGTAATTTGAGGAAGAATAAACCTTAGTGGTGTTATACTAAGATTAAAGGATTATACTTAGTATAACCTTAGTGGTGTTATACTAAGATTAAAGGAGTTGTCACTGTCTCATAACCTAGCCTAGCCCATTACACATTCCCTCCCATGCCATATCTTACACTGCCTCAAACTGTGCAGAAGCATGTAAAGTGTGGACCTGAGGGCTGACCCATTATTTTGTTAAAAGTAAAAAAAGTTTCTCTTTGGCCTTGTTTTAAGCATGAAGGGATATAAGGAGCCCTGTTCTGTGATTTAATATCTCTCAGGACCGCCACTGAAAAGAAATCATCTAGTGGTAAAACTGAACTTCCAACTGAAAGCCTAAAAATGTAAGCCTTAACTACCTGGAGTCTTTATGACACCTTACAGAAGTGGACAAGTCAGGCTTCTTCAGAGACACCAAACCAACTAGATGTATGCATGTCTATAAAGACAAATTTATTTCAAAGAAGTGGCTCATGTGATTATGGAGGCTGGCAAATCTAAATTTGCTCAGTAGGCCAGCAGACTAGAGCCCTTGCAAAGAATTGCAGTTTCCAGTCTGCTGGAAGAATTCCTTGTTTGGAGAGATCAGCCTTTTTCTATTAAGGCCTTCAACTGAGTGGATGAGGTGTACACATATCATGGAGGGTAATCTGCTTAATGCAAAGTATACTGATTTAAATGTTAACCTCATCTAAAAAATACCTTTGCAGAAACATCTAGAATAATGTTTGACCAAATATCTAGATACCTAGCCAAAATGACACATAAAATTAACTCTCACAAGAAGTCACATTCTATTTTGGGCTAAGGTGATTCCATACATAAAGTCACCTCCCTCCCATGCCTCAATAATCCTGCAAAAATTTATCTGTCCCTCTGAGGAAAAGAAAGATAATACAGTATTGCTATTCCCTGATCACTCTGTGAGATGTGCCCTAATCTGAGTTTGTTCTCAGTTTTTCTTACAACTCTTGCAAACCACACCTTTTTTCAAATTCTCTGGACCAATATAATAAAAAACCAGTGCAGATATTTTTGAGGACATAGAGAAAAGGGCAAGTTTGTATCTTTCTATTAAATAGGTTCTCAGTCTTCTTATACTTCATCAAAGTATAAGAATATACTTAAAAATATACTTACAAAGTATAAGAATATATAAAATATATATTTTCCTTTCATTTAAAATATTTGTGTGTAAAGGATTTTTCCAATTCCTGTTGCCTGGGGATAGTTGAGGGATAGTCAGAATTGTTCTCTTTGCCTCCAGTTCTAGTGCTGGCTGAAGAAATAAACAACTTGCCAAAGACTGTGTGACAAGAAACAATTATGAAAGAGTGCTGCTGCTGGGCAGTGAGGAATAGAGACACCAAATATAACTAACCATGGTAGAATTTGTGTAAAATTTCTTCTATTCACTCTCCCAGGTCTCCTTCTACTCTCTTCATCATCCTTCTCCATGCTCTGGGGAACTGGCCTTTGGAGAAGCCTCTGGTTATTGATTGTGCTCAGTCAACAAAGAGTAATGGTAAGGATGCAAAGGAGGGGGTGAGGCCATAAGCCAGGAAGAAAGTACCACCTCGTAGTACCTGGTTCACGTTATAAGTCCATAGCCAGCCCCTATCTCCATCCCCTTGAAGCAACCACAGTCTGGTACTAGATCCTGCTTCTTTAGGTCCCTCTGGAGTGTTACAGACATTACAGACTTACTCTTGGTGTGGGGCGCCTGTCTTGGTCAGCAAGGTCAGCACAAAAAACATGAAAATCACGAAGACTGCAAGGCCAACCCAAAATCCAATTACAATGGAATCTGTAAGAAGGTTAATACTGAATTTAGTATTTCATAGCAGTTTAAAACATAAACATTAGAAGAATATGAGTTTTTTGGAAATGCCTTGGTCCATGAAACATGAGAGGAAGTCAACAATCTCATTGCAGAGCACGAAAAAGAAGGAAGAAGCTGCGGCCTCCAGATTTTCATCTTCTCCCTGCCCTATATACCTGGGGCGAGGGTTTATTTTCCATTCTTCTCTCTGTCGCATGCATTCAGGTTCCTGATGTTAACGGCTTTTACTTTAATCAGGTCTCTTACATAAGAAGAGCAAGCACTCACTTGGGCATTCTTGTATTTTCATGATGTGAATGTTGAAACAAAAACAATCCTCATTGAGCGGGGTGCCGTGGCTCACGCCTGTAATCCCAGCACTTAGGGAGGCTGAGACAGGAGAATCGTGAGTTCAAAGCCAGCCTCAGCAATAGCAAGATGCTAAGCAACTCAGTGAGACCCTGTCTCTACATAAAACACAAAATAGGGCTGGGGATGTGGCTCAGTGGTCGAGTGCCCCTGAGTTCAATCCCCAGTACCAAAAAAACCACACAACAACAAAAAAACAATCCTCATTAATGGTATAGTTAGTAAAGCAAGCATGTAATGTGTCATAGCTCTGCCTACGTTTTATAGGACGTTTTTCAAGCTATAAACATTTCCATAATGAAATGACTATGCTCAAAAAAGATTGTCAGCTGTCTTTGGAAACGTGCTAACCAAAATTATAGCAGCAGGCCTGTCATCTAGGCCCCTTGGACTAAAAGAAAGAGGAGCAAATGGATGCCAAACTAAAGCTGAGGTAGAAGTTCACATTACAGGGAACTATGTGGCAATTTGCCCAGTCATTTAGATTTCCACTATAATTCCTAACAATTTAATGTCCTTATCTAAAGGTTATCCCAGAAAAACAACACCTTAAAGAATCTACATGAATCTTGCAAGAGGGTGATTTCACACAGAGACCATAAGAGTCATTATCAGATAATTATTGTCAGCATAATGTCAGTAGTTCCTCTCCATAAATACTGAGCAAATGCCAATAAAGAAATGAGTAAATGTACTGAATTATTACAAGGGGGAATGGATTTACGACTTAGTTAATGACTTTTGCTTAAGGAAGAAAGATTAAAAGTCTTCCTTGCATTAAATGGGAATAACAAATGGGTGTGAGGGATCACACAGGCCAAAACAGGTGAGATGGGAGGTGGCCAGGAAATAAGTGAGAAAGGACAGTATTTCCTCTCTACATTTTTATCTCTGATTCTAGTCTCTCTTGTATTTCTTAGTGTGTCACATCAGTCTGGAACAGTTAAGAGCCTAAAATTTTTGCAGTGCTATGGATTTTCAATCTGAAACAACTGAGTATCCCAGGGATATTTATGAAGCTACCAAATAGGATCTGGGAGTGGGAAGCAGGTCCTGCTTATTATATCAACTCCACTTAACAAAATGGGATGTTTCATGTTGGCTAGCCAGCGCTGGTTATGATGGGAGTTGAATAGTAACCTTTCACAGAATTACCTTTCCTTGCTTTGTGCTGGATCAGGAAATTAATTGCCCCAATAACAGGAAACACAGCTCATGCCTGCAGCACTGAGTTGGGAATAATGGCAGGCCATTCTTGCCTGTCATCGTGAACACATATAGACGACTCTCCACAGATCCAGAACACCAACTGGGTTTAAAGGATGCCATTGACTATTTGTTACAAAAGAAAATTCTTCAAATAATAGCTCCAGATTTCTATTTTTGTACACACTTTTTGTTAGTTCAAACATTCATAGTTTGGGAGAGCTGGAATAGAAAATACCAAAACAAACAAACAAACCCTCAGTCTGAGATTGACACTGATTCACATTCTCCAACTAAGGGAATATTTTAAGTCCTTCATGAATCAGAATCTCTATGGCCCATATGTCATACCATTCCTGAGAAATCAGCCCATGTGTGGAAGGGGAGTTTGTGGGGTTTAGAGGTAGAAGACAGAATTTCACAAGACAGAATGTTCAGGAAAAGTAATCACTGGGGATTTCACAGGTTAACACAAATATATATTACACATACAAAGGGGAATTGTATAAGACTTACATTTGTGAGCCTTTAGTCCTTCAAAGGAAACTGGTCCAATCTCATAATACTCATATTCCCAGGTATAATCAGAATTAGATGTGGATTGCTGGGAGGTTCTGTTAGAAATTAACCTCTGGACAGACATCTCCACACTGTATAAATAGAGAAAGGCAAGTGCAGAACTCATTAATTCACTCATAACTGCACAGTTACCCTAATTATCCCTGACTACACTCAAGAATTCAGGGGTAAAAGTCTCAAGGAAGTTGTACCCACTTGGTCAGGGAAAGGTTCTCTCAGGCTGCCCACACCTCATACCATGAGGACGTATTTCCTCTTAACTCGATAGTCTAAAATATACTTGAAATCAGACACTACGTCTTTTTTTTTGCAAACTTGACTGGCATATAACTAATGTTCAATAACTGTAGGAAAAAGGGGAAGGAGGAAGAGTATGTAAAAATCTGAGCTTACAACTTCAGCCCCCACCTATGCCAGTGTGAGTACATAAAGAGCCTACAGAGAACAAGACAAATCAGTGTCATAAATAAAATATTTCAATGTGTATCTACTGAGCACCTACTATGCAACAACAAAAGTGCACAGCCTAATCAAATGGAGTGAAAAAGTGACGCAAAGAGAAATGGACAACAAAATTTGCATAAGAACAAGACCCCCAGTGGAGGGCTCCCTCTTGTCCATTGCTCACTCCAGAGGTTTGCCAAATTTCCAGGATGTCCCAAGTATCTTCCTTGTTAACTGTGATTATTTGGGACTAGAAACTTCTGACTTCTTTGAGACATGTTGAACTGTGTGGCCAGGACTCCAAAGGTGACAAGTCAATGCTGCTTGTGTTCAAGCACTGTGTTTGAATAGCTGCCATGTGCAAGAATGCCCACTGTGAGGTGGGCAGAGATACCTGAGACAGGCTGTAGGACCCACAGACCTTCCTTTACAATGGGGAAATGGACAAATAACAGTAATGTAAGGGAAAATATGAATGAAATAATATCCCAAACTAAGGTTCACTGATCAGTCACCACCACTGTGCCCCACCCTGCAGGAGCTCACCATGGGTCAGAGTTCTCACAGCCCTCTTTAGGCACAACTCTCAAGACAGGTAAGGCAAATCATCAGCACCCTTTTACCCCAAGGTGTGAGTCTCTCCCTTATCCTTTCTTCCCCAACCCCAGACCTGGGACCCACAGAAAAAGATTCTAACCATTCAACATCATGTTGTTCAAATGACAGGGAGCGCTGCTCCTAAGCTGCATGACTGTCAGGAATTGGAGCATGACTCTGAGGCCTCAGTCAAACAAATCTCTCCTCTGAAGGTAGAAAATAATGTGCTAACTCTCATTTGGGAAAGACAGTTATACAAATTACAAGGAAAGCTGACCTTTACTTTAGGTAAGCAATCAGTTGCCTTTCCAATAAGAGCACAAAAATATGGTTTCATTTTTGGCTTTTTTAAAATATTTGAACAAGAGGTTATTTCCCTCAATGATGAAATAAATTTCCTTAGGAAATGAAAATTAACAACACAAACCTAGGAAACACTACCCTCATTTATGGGCACTTCTTCTAACAGAGAACTGTGAGAGAGAAGGAGGAGTAGCTCTTGAGCTGTACAGTTCAGAGCTAAGTGATGAAGTAGGAGAAACATAACCTCCAAAGGAAAGTGTTAAGAATCCCATGCAATATAGGAAAAGACACTGGATTTAAAGCCGAAAAACCAGGGTCTTCATTTTGGCTGTGCTCCCATTTGCTACATCACTGGACAAATCTCACTCAGCCACATTTTCCTCATCTGGAAAACTACCATGACTATCTAAAAACACTGTCGTCAGGAAGTGGCTGTGGCCCACTAGGCCCCACTCCTCAGTCTCTTAAGTCTTTCTGCTTCCACTCTTACCAACCCCTATAAACCGTTCTCTACTCATCAGCAAGTGGCATGATATTTTAAAAAGTTAAATTTCCATTGTCAATCTTTTATTTGCTACTTTTAATGGCTTCTCATCACCCTCTGGACAAAGTCCAAAATCCTTAAAATGTCCTGTATGGTCATAACATGGGCCCTGCAGTCTCCTCTTACCTTGAGCCATTCTACTTCATATCTTAACAAATCATAATGCTTTTATTGTAGTTTCTCAAATACTTCATGTTTTCTGCCACCTGCACATAGGTTGTTCCTGTAATGAAAACTTAGAGGCTACCATTGCTAAAAATACTGCCTTTCACTTGGGCCTGAAAATGTAAAATACTTGATATCACCAACTGCATCTTGTATCTCTCTTATTGCCGAGTCCGTCACCTTGGATTCCAGGAATAATGATACACATCTTGTGATAAGTCAAAACTACCACCCAGGAAATAGCAACCTTCTGATCACAGACAGGACCCTGCCTTACCAACCCTGAGATAATGATTGACTGGACCACAGTCAGACCAAGACTGCGTGACTATGCATACTTCTGGTGCCCCCAGAATCTATATCCATAATCTGGGAGCTCATGCTGGTATTTCCAAAAAGAGGACTAAAAACTCTATCCCCGTATCTTCCCAGTATATCTTTTTTTCCTGCTTTTCATCATTATTTTTTCTTTTGTTTTGTTTTTGTTTTTGTTTTTGTTTTTGAGTAAGTGGCCAGAGCTGATTTGTTGGGACCCCAGAACCGGACCTCTGGCCTAGGACTCTGGTAACATTCCCTCTGGCTCAAGTATCCCTCCTGCCACCCCCACTGTAATTTCTTCCTCCTTCCTGCATATTCTCATCATTTAGATCAGGGGCCGGAAAAGCTGGCTCCCTATTTGTGATCTTGTAACAGCCTATAAAGGAAGAATGTTCATATTTCTAAATGATTGGAAAACTCAGGATAATATCTGAAAATTACATGAAATACACAGAAAATTATATGAAATTCAAATATCAGTGTCCATAAATAAAGTTTTATTATAACATAGCCACCCATTTGCTTTTATATGTTCTATGGCTTCTTCAGCATTATAACAGCAGGAAACTATAGTTGCAGCCAAGATGGTATGTATCCAAAAGCCTAAAATATTTAGGCTTCCAGTTTTCATAGAACAACATTGCCAACTTCTGCTATAGAGCCATAAAAATACATACCTTTGCTTAGTTTTTGACTAGGAAAATAAAGATGATGATAATACCTACTTCATGAGATTACTGCAAAGATTAAGTGCAATGTTGCATGAAAAGCAAATAGCTAAGACTCATGTTAAGATTCATAGAGAAGAGCCAGAACTATTATTATTAGCTAAGAAATGCTTATCTGGGACAGAAAAATCTAGGTTTATTCTTCAGACACCACCAAGTTTCCAGATAGCCAATTCCCATCAAATTTACCATGTGGTTAATTCATTTATGTGTTCTATACACATGAATAAAATTATAGTAAAAATAATAAATGTGTCCAGATGGTTTAAAATCTATAATGATTGTTTGAAATCTATAATATTTACAACTGGGATCCATGCTGTTCAACCAAATGAGAAATATGGTAATAATCCTTATAAGGAAAATAAGATAAAGTCTGGTTTGATCATATAACTTTTACTGGAAATCAGCTAATGAAATAAGAAGAGCAGAGGGAGGCACTGAGCTTTGTCTACAAAAGCACACAAAACAAAGAAAATAAAGATGGAAAATATTGTCAGTCCTCCCTCTAAGCAGCACACCACAAACACCAAAGCTGCTCTCTCCTGGGCCATATATCAGCACACAATGGTGACACCCGTCTTCTGTGACTGCCAGGGACCTGGATCCAGCAGGTCATTCTGCTGTGCTCTCAGGTCAGAAAGCATCAATAACACCATCCTCACAGGGCTGGTCAGGGACTAGTAAATAAAATTGTGTCTGAAAGTCAGCTGTCAGGGAATATCAGCTGCCTACCACAGAGACAGTAGTTTTTCATACCTTCTTTTTCTTTTCTGTTCACTCTTCCCTTTCATCTGAATAAACCGTAGAGATAGATTAACAAAGTGTGTTAACCAAAGGGTAGGAAAATTCCATGTGCCATAGTCCTGAAAGTACAGAGGCCATGGAAAGAGAAGTTAAAAGTCCTGACGAATACCTGGAGATAGAGTGAGTGGAAACCAGAGCCAGCCCTGAAGTCCTCTAGGGATGCAGAGTGAGATTCAATGTCACCTCTCCCTAACCAGGCACCATTTTGATAGCCTTCAGATGAAACCAGGGACTTTTGCTTTCCCTGGCTATCTCCTCTTAGTTCTCAAATCCCAAAGATATGTTGTGAGCACATAGCCTCTGGCCTCTCTTTTAAAACAGTCATCTAGCGTTCCTGAAAAAGTCCAGGAGGCAATTTTTTTTTCATCCCAATCTCAGGTTAATCAGCTTACGCCATCAGATGCACAAGGACAAACAGCAAACAGAAGACTGTGCTAAGGCAGTATTTTGTATCATGACCATTATTGACAGCAAAGGCTGCTTTTCTGAGCTTTGCTGAAACATAAGCAGGATCTGTTTGTTACTTGGAAATTGCCCCCATGTCTGGGTAGCAACTCCCAGAGCCTGACATCCTCACTACAGCAAAGCGTGTCTGGCTCACACGCAGTGAGGGCAGTCTGACACCCAGACTCTCCCTCCTCCGGGTGCTAAGAGCTGGTAGCTGCTCTCCCAAACAAAACAAACAGGAAAGCAGCCAGGCTCTGCAGGCAGCTGCCCTCTATGCCCTGCTGCACTGCATCCACTCCCAATGAAATTTTCTTCATGTCAGATTTCTTCACAACATCAGAGTCATTAAGAATCACTTCTCTGACAGGAAATATATCCTAACCAAGCTTCTTGGGAAAAAA
>PVHX01025225.1:0-22692 GCA_004024805.1 Geosciurus inauris | reverse complement strand
GTGAGGACCTAAGATGTCCTGACCTATGGGTGTGGAGGAGAAAGGAGTTACGATCTTCCTGCTCCTGTGCCCCGCATTTGGACTGTTGCCCCACTCTCTGCATCACTGTCTGGAATGGCAGCTCCGTGGGCCTACATGCGACCTTGGGCTGTGGTAACAACAACACAGGAACTCTGTGGTCTTAAAAAAAAAAAGGACATCATATTTGTAGACAGCAAATTTTGTCTAGTTCTGACTCCACTGAGAGCCTAGTGAGTGATATAAAAATTTATATAAGGACAGAAAATCTATTTCCTAAGGCAAAAACAGGTTATGATTTGTCAAAAAACACTTTTTTCCATCAATTTTTTTTTTTTTTTTTTTTTGAGTTAGGGATCAACCCCAGGGTTTTCTGCATGCAAGTCAAGTGCTTCACCACTGAGCTACATCTCAGATTTTTCCATTAATTCTGGATGTGGGATGTCAGGCCAGGAACATCAGAGGCCTGTCAAAGACACACCCAGGAAGATGTTAAGTGCATTCAGATTTCTGTCTTGAACAATCCTGTACACATGCTTATACTCTGACCTATTTTGTTGACTTCCTTGGTGGTTTACATTGGTCAATTCCGGCCTTGATGACACTTGGTTTCTTTGGTTTGATGCATCTCTAGGTTGTCTTTTTCCAGTCAGTCCTGTTTCCTGTTTAAAAAAAAAAAATCTTTCCCCTTGGTAAATAGTCTCATCTGGCCTAAGCCACTTGTGGGGAGGAGCCAGTGAAGAAGCCATCTAAAGGATGTGTTTAATGAGACAACGTTAGAACTCCAGAGCATTTTGATTAGTTATATGAAGCAGCAGAGAATTGTTCTGAAAATGTGGGACGTAGAAGCACAGTAACCTGTTTCCAAGTAACTTACAAACTGTTGCTGGGACAAGATGTCAAACTCTAAGGCAGGTGTAGTTTCACATGCCTGTAATCCCAGCAACTCAGGAGGCTGAGCCAGGAAGATCAAAAGTTCAAGACCAGCCTCATCAACCTAGCCAAAACCCTGTCTCAAAATAAAAAGTAAAAAGGGCCTGAAATGTAGCTCAGTGGCAGAGCACCCCTGGGTTCAATCCATAGTAGCAAAAACCAAAACCAAAACCAAACCAAACAAAAAACTGGTGGGAAGGTGGCAGAGAGGTACCCAGGAGATAAGGATGTGAGCCATGGTGCAGGGGGTCCAGGAGTGTTTAGGCATACATGGCATGGAGATCCAGGTCAAAATGGGGATCATGGGCAAAATATTGAGGAATCTGGGCTACAGAGCGGCTGTGATACAGGAGAGTGAGGGGAGTGACCTAGAACTAGAAAGTAGCAGAAACTTAAAAAGGCAAGTGGGGTTAAATTACAGAAGGTCTTAATTATTGGGTAAGGAGTCCAGACTTAATCTTGTAGAGAAATGGGAGAGGGGTTGTCTCGGATGATAGAAGAAAGAGAAGAGCAAGTGTGAAAAATTCTTTAGGAAGGCGATTCTACCAATGGTGAGGAGGGTAGTTTGTGAATGGGTCTGGAGAGAGTCCAGTGCGGTCATCTAGGTATGAAGAAGCAACACATCATGGGCTTGGATCTAAGGAAGAAAGTACAGGAGGAAACTAAACGTGGGTCTGAGTTCTCTGGGTGCAAGGACTCGAAAAATTACAGCATCTCTGACAGGTGGAGATCAGGAAAGGAGCCTGTGTGAGGGATGATAGTGGCTTAGCTGGACATCCACAGGGAGGGCAGATCAGGTGGGAAGAAGAGCAAGATGGAAGAACACAACTAGGTAGAAATGAAAGCCCACTGTAGAAAAGTCCAGGTCCAAAGGGTCTGCATGAATAGGATCTCTCTGGGGAAGGAAAGGGGAGAGAAAGGAAGAGAAGACGGAGTGGGGAAAGGACAGGGGAATCCAGAGGTGGCACAGGAGGGAGGGAGGCAGAGAAGCCTGAGGCACTGTCAAGGAGAAGGACCTTGAATGCTTCTAGGAGTGGCCAGAGGGCCTGGATTTCAAGGACAATAGAAATTTACACAGGCAGCTGGGTTTGATTCCTTGAACAAATATGGGCATCAGTGTTTGCTGGGCTCTGTGTTAGGACATAGGTTAGAAGCTGGCTGCATTCAACAGACAACACAGAGAGCACCCGAGAGACAGTGGCAGGCTGTGAGGGTGGAGAAGGAAACCTGAGGCTGGCTTCCCTCCAGGGAGCAGCCAGTACCAGTGTTTACAGAAACCTCAGTCCACAAAGAGGAAGGAAGCCGAATCAGGGGAGGGGCAGGAGGAGGGAGTGGATGGAAAAATGTGTATACTGTTCAGAGCACTTAAAGGAAAAGTGAGAACTGGGAAAATGACCCCAGGGGACAGAAAACGCATGCTAACCCCACCCTGCACACCAAATAATCAAAGTTGGATGTTTTTACAAAGGAAAAAAAAAAAAAAACATTGCCCAAAAGGAAGAGCAGAACTTGTTGGGGGAAGTGGGAATGTTACGGAAGAAAATAGAACACAGTTCTCATTGCTGAAGAGCCAAGAGGATCCCATTCTGACTAGTTAAGAAAAACGGCAAGTTGGGTGTGGTGGTGCCTGCCTGTAATCCCAGCGGTTCGGGAGGCTGAGGTAGATCACAAGTTCGAGGCCAGCCTCCGCAACTTTGAGAAATAAACGTCTCAAAATAAAAAACTCAAAAAGGGTTGGGGGTGTAGCTCGGTGGTACAGAGGGCCGGCCCTTGGTTTCAATTTCCAGTGCCAGAATTAGAAACACGGCAACGCGACAGAATGGTGACAAGAGGCCCGGGTAAGAGCGGTTCTGATTGTGTGTGGCTGGAAAGTACTGTGGCAGTCAAAAAAGAGGCTCGCTTGGGAGAGGCTGCAACAACTAAGGCTTCCAGGAGGAAGTGGCATTTAACCCCAGCCTGGGTGGGCGGAGAGGCGAGTCCCGGCATGCCCCAAGCGGACCACGCAGAGTGCTGCTTTCCTCTGCCGAGGACTCTCGGCCCCCTTGCGGCTCTGGCTTGCCCCGCACACCTCTCTCAGCTCCCGAGCGCAGCGCAGGTTCCCAGCACTGACGTAAGCGGGCGATGACCTCAGCTCCGGGGAGGCGGGGGAGGCGGTGGCCGGGCGGGCGGGGGTGAGCGGCCACGCGCAGGCGGGGCGGGGAGGGGCGGGGCAGGACGGCGGAGGACCCGCCCCCATCCGCTGGCCGCGGCCAATGGGCGCCGCCGTCGGCTCCCCCACCTCCGCGAACAGTATGAAAGGTGCGGTCCGGGGAAAGTCCGCGCAGAGCCTGAGCCCTGGCCCGGCGAGCGGATCTCGGAGAACTGGCACTTCCCACGAGAGACCTCACCCTGCTCCCCGAGCCGCGCACGACATGAGCCACGGGAAGAGAACCGACATGCTCCCGGAGATCGCCGCCGCCGTGGGCTTCCTCACCAGCCTCTTGAGGACCCGCGGCTGCGTGAGCGAGCAGAGACTTAAGGTCTTCAGTGGGGCTCTCCAGGAGGCACTAACAGGTGAGCACAGACGGAGGGGCTGGCGTTATAAGGGATCGATCTCTTCCTTGCCTGGGGCGTCTTTCCCCTCCTGTGTCAGGGCCCCCACAGGAGCGGCTCCAGGATTCGGTCGTCCCCCTTCCGACCACAGTTCCCTGTCTCCTGGTTTAAGTCTCCCCTTCCCGGCTTTGAGCTTGGGTCTTGGCCTGAGATGGTTCTGATGGAGCGCGCCTCTCCACGCCCCCCGGGTGAAGACCCTTTCCTGGAGTGCTATCCTGAGTCCCCGGCTTATGTCCGGAAGAAGGGGAACTTGCGGTCTGTCCCTCACTGGACCCTTGAGACCTCGAGAAACCTCCAGGAGTGCTGCGGGCGACGAAGCCCCTCGACCAAGGGGTCCTTAGCCATAATTGGACCTTTTTAACAACTTGGAGGCCCAGCCGCGCTTCTGGCCGTGTGGGCCTTCGCTGGGCCTGGCCGGTCTGCCGGTTGTTAACTCCCTCGAAGTTGGAATCTGGGCCCTCTTTGTATTTCTCTTTGGTCTCTTTTAGCCATCTGTCACCTATTGTACGGAAGAGAGCTTTGTAGCTAGTAACTGTGCTCCAGGCCCTGTGTGTTGGGGAGGCGGGCCTGAGACCGCGAGGTTGACTAGAGATAAGCAGCCTCTGGCTGGCTGGGGAGAGACCTACCTCCCAGCTGTTTCTAGCCTGTTGGCTGGCGGTCTTGGACAGAGATAGTCATCTCTGAACGTGCCCGCACAGGACCTGCCTTGTGCTAAACACAGCTGCTTCATCAAAACAACCCATTTTTTACTCCCTTGGCCTCTACTAAGGATGTTTGACTCTTCTGAAGGAGGCATGGGGCCCACTGGGCACAGGATGGGAGCCTGACAACTTGTGGACCCCACAATGTTGGTAGCTTTTGTGGCTTTGAAACTTCAACTTACAGGTCCCCTTAGGCCCTGCCTGGACATGCCAGCCCTGTCACACCCTTCCCTCCTTAAACTGGGAGTGTGCCAAAAGCAATACTCTTGGCCATTGGAGAGTATCCTAGAGCTCTGGGATCCTCTTCTAGTACACACTCCCCTGTCCTGGGAGGGACTGAGGGGTCTCATCAACATCCCCACTTTGTATCATCCACTGCCCAGCTCCTCTAACAAGGCATCTCTCTTTCCCTCTCCACAGAGCACTACAAACACCACTGGTTTCCAGAAAAGCCATCTAAAGGCTCTGGCTACCGCTGCATCCGAATCAACCACAAAATGGACCCCATCATCAGCAAGGTGGCCAGTCAGATTGGACTCAGCCAGCCCCAGTTGCACAGCCTGCTGCCCAGCGAGCTGACCCTGTGGGTGGACCCTTACGAGGTGTCCTATCGCATAGGAGAGGATGGCTCCATCTGTGTTCTTTATGAGGAGGCTTCAGTGGCCGCCTCCTATGGGCTTCTCACCTGCAAGAACCAAATGATGCTGGGCAGGAGCAGCCCTTCCAAGAACTACGTGATGGCGGTCTCCAGCTAGATCCCTGCTGCCCCCACCCTGGCACTCTACTGTACTCATTCGCCATGACAACAGGCCACCGCATACCTCAACCTGGGGAACTGTATTTTTAAATGAAGAGCTATTTATATATATATATTATATATTTTTTTTTTTTAAGAAAAGAGGAGAAAAAAAACCAAAAGATTTTTTTAAAGAAAAAAATCCTTAAAGGGAGCTGCTTGGAAGTGGCCTCCCCAGGTGCCTTTGGAGATAACTGTTGTGTGCTTGAGTCTGTGAGCCAGTGTCTGCCTGTGGGAGGGGAGTGGTTGGGGGTGGACCTAGCCTTGGTTAGGGAGAAGCCTGGCATCCCAGGAGGTAGAGCAAGTAAGGTTAGCACCTGTGAATGAGAGGTCAGGATCTGCCCTGGGGGGGATAAGAAAGGCAAGATCAAAACGTCTCCCACCTGGGACACTTGCATTCCTGGCTCCTCTCTTACTCAGGGGCATTCAAGCCAGGATTTCAATAATACTATGTTGCCTAATATCTTATTTTTCTAATGAGATCTGGGCAGAGTGAAAAGACCTGATTTCTTCTGTCCTAAGCAGCTTTTCTCAAATCATGACTCCTCCTTTCTAATTCTACCCTCAAGGCCTATAGAGGTTGTTTCCCAGCTAGGAATCTGAAGCCCCCCTCCCTTTGGGAGGTGATGCTAAGGCTGGGTTGGAGGCCTTTGGGGTTAGGGTGGAAGGGAACTCTGCACAAAACCTTTGCTTTGCTGTGTGCTGCTTTGTGTGTATGTGTGGCGGGTAATTTGGGGGTGCTTTGCAATGGAATTTTGGGACCCAAAGACTATCCATTGGGGATGTTTTTGGCCAAAACCCTTCTTTTTGGAACCACATGGCAGTCCTGATGCTGCTACCATTATTCCTTTGAGAGGTGGCTCAAAAGCTACAGGGAACTTTAGGTCCTTTAATACTTCCTTTTCTAAAGCACAACACTCCTGTCTTTCCCTCCTATCCTCTCCTCTTCTGGTTGGGTCATGGGCTACCTGTTTTCTAGGACAAGAGTTTTCAATCACTGTGCAATATGCCCCTGGGTCCCAGGAGGCTTTGGAGAACTGGCTCATTAACACCTGGTGCCCTGGTAGGTTTAGAGAACCATCTCTCCCCTCTCCTTGGCTGAAGGAGAGGATGCCTGTGCTCTGCAGGACTACTTGGTATCTTGCAGGGCTGACACTAAAAGCCAAACCTTGGGCAATTTTTTCTCCCTGGTGCTCAGAGCACCTGTGGGAGAGGTTGTTGCCTTTTAGTAAAATCCAAATTCGTTTGTAGTCTTGTGCAATATTTACTTTTCTGGGTTGGAGAAAAATGGAAAACTGCACTGGGAAGAAATCCCTTTCCTTCAGTTTCTCAGTGATCAATGAGGGCTCCTCAGAAGACCTCAAGTTTCCCAAATTGAATCACCTTAAGAAGGACAGAGCTAGAGCATCTGGTCAACCTGGTTTTCTCCTGCTGTTGCCCCTTGGTGAAGATTCCCATCCCCCCCATTCCTCTTTTCCAGGTTTCCCTCCCTACTTCCTGCCAGTCCCCTTCCCTGAATTTAACTATTCAATTTTGACTCAAAGGTGCTATTTACCAAATACTCTCCCTACTCATTCCTGCTTTCCCACTCCAGCTTTCTGCTGCCTTGCCAGACCCTGCTTCCAGTCTTTATTGCTTTAAAGTTAACTCAGCCCATAGACCAAAGAGCTATTTTCTGGCCTGTGGGTTGGAACAAAGCTGTGAATCACTGCAGATTGTGTTCTTGCATCTTGTCTGCAAACAGGTCCCTGCCTTTTTAGAAGCAGCCTCATGGTCTCACACTTAATCTTTTCTCTCTTGTTGATGTTCACTTTAAAAGCAACCCTCCCACCCCAATCCAGAGCTGGACTGTTGAGCAGGCCTGTCTCTCCTATTAAGTAAAAATAGTGCATTTGTAAGCTATTCAGACAGAAAAGACAAAGGTTACTAATTGTATAATAGTGTTTTTATATGGAAGAATGTATAGCTTTATGGACAAATGTACACCTTTTTTGTTACTTTAATAAAAATGTAGCAGATAAAGACCTGTGGTGTAGAGAAGGTAAAATTTCCACACAAATTTGCATTTCCTTCCCAGGTCCAAGTCTTTCATGTTTCATAGTATTTCTCTTTTGTTGCATTGAGAAAATGTGCAGCATGTAGATGGAATAAAAGAAAAGCCTAGATGTGCAGTTAGGCCATATCCAAGCATCTCCTCTTCCCTGGGAAGTAGTTCCTTCCTTCCCACCTTTCATATGTATCTTCACAGTTCCATGAGAAAACACTAGAAGTAACAGGGTTCTTCTAGTCTGACCATTCCTTAGTCTAGCCAGGTCTCCATCTTATGCCTCCAGTTCTTGGTAATCCTTAATTTCATTTGGTCATTCATTTAGCAGATGCACAGCCCTTCATCTCCGTGGATTCCGCATCCACAGATCCATCCATGCCTTTAAGTTAATCAGAAGAAAATTCCAGAAAGTTCCAAAACTCAGTCCTTGAATTTGCCACATGCTAGGTATGAAGCTGAATCCATGTGAAGGAAGTGATGTGTAGGCCCCCCCCAGCTGTAACCTCTCACCATTTCTTAGATCTTCAGCCTCCAGTACTCGTTCAGACACTGCTTCACATCTGCTTCATGTAGTCCGTAGTTAGACCTGTGATGGCTGCATCTGTATTGAACATGTACATTTTTTCCTTGCCATTCCCTAAACGACACAGTATAACAATTACATAGCACTGATGTTGTATTACATGTCATAAGTAATCTAGAGATGATTTAAAATACAGAGGATATGTATAGGTTCCTTAGATATACTATGCTATTTTATATAAGAGACTTGAACATTCGAGGGTTTTGGTGTCTGCAGGGGCTCCTAGAACCATCCCCTGCAGATTTTAAGGGACATAACTATTGTCCGTAAGTCCTAGGCAGCACTGAAAATATTAAAGATGATTAAGACATTGCTTATCTTATGGATGAGGGGTGGTGACCAGGGGAGGCGGGGGCAGGATTGTTTGCAGTTCCCAGTAAAGGCTCTGGGAATGACCATGTTTCTGCAGGTGCCATTTTACTACCTGCCATTCTTGCCTAATTGAACAAGAGCAGTTGGGCCTTGGAATCTATGCATTGGAGCCAAACATGGCAGATTGCCATCGAGTTAGCTAAAGAGCAGCCACTTCTGATGCATACGCTGATGTGAGAGCCAGGGGTTTGTTAACAATTTACAACTCCCTGTGGCGATAGGCATAGGATCTATACATGAAAATAAGAACCATCTATCATCCTGACTTTTGGGTTCTTTCTGTGAGGTTTTCACACAGGCCCCCAGTTCCTGCTGAGGTTACAGGTACATTTTTTGACCTGGTCTAGGTTTTTCTTGGCCAAAGATGGGTTATATTTTATTTTATTTTTCGATACCGGAGATTGAACTGAGGGCGCTTCACCAGAGAGCTACACTCCCAGCCCTTTTTATTTTTTAATTTTGTGACAGGGTCTCACTAACTTGCTTAGGGCCTCACTAATTTGCTGAGGCTGGCCTCAACTGTGTGATTCTCCTGCCTCAGCCTCCCACAAAAATGGATGTATTTAAACAGAATTTTAAGCATTCTCATTCATGATCAGTGCATCCTCATTTCATTTCATACCTTTGTAATCTTCAGAAGCAAACATGTGATTTGTCCTAGATGTGCTAGGTCAGAGATAGACCAAGGGAGCTGGGTGTGGTGCTTCTTGTGGGCGAGGAAGGAGGACCGGGGATGGGGGAGGCCAGGACATCTGTGTCATAAATAAAATAGGATACTGGGGTCCACTCATATCACAGGGCTGTTATTTATTTATTTTCCATTATTTATTGATTTTGGTATTAGGGATGGAACCCAGGGATGCTTTGCCACTGAGCTACATCCCCAGCTCTTTTTATTTTGAAACAGGTTCTCACTACATTGCAGAGGCTAGCTTCGAACTTTCGATCCTCCTATTTTCGTTTCCCAAATTGCTGGGATTACAGGCTTTCGCTAGTGCACCTGGCTCAAGGGCTGTTATTTCAAGGAACAGTCCAGTCTCATTTTCATTTGTAGCTTCTAACACAGATATCCTAGGTACTCATTTTTTAGATGTAAGAACAAGGTTAGGGTCCAGGAAGTTTCGTCCATCTTGGTGGCTATTCCTTTAGGGTCCAAAGTTGAGTACAAAGTCAGCCTCAAACTTGTTTCCTCTTTTTTTCCTGGTACCAGGGATTAAACCCAGGGGTGCTTTAACCACTAAGCTACATCCACACCCCTCCTTATTTTGAGACAGGGTTTTGAGCAATTGCTAAATTACTTAGGGTCTCACTAAGTTGCTGAGGCTGGTTTAGAACTTGTGATCCTCCTACTTCAGCCTCCCAAGATACTGGGATTATAGGTATGTGTCACCGTAGCTCCTTATTGTTTCTTAAGAGGCTCCAGTCACGAAGGACATTTCATTGTTCAGTGGAAGCCTGAAATTCAGGGAAGGTTGTCTGGAGATTGGGGGAATGTCTCACCCTCTGTATCTTCAATGGCAGATTTGTTTTGGGATTATTTTTGGATCTTGGTATATTGATAGTTCTTCAATTTACATGACAGGGTTCTGTGACCAAACAAAATGTTATTTATTTTAGATCTGATCAGTGACTGTAGGGCAGAGAGTACCCTTTGGCCAGCTGTGGTAAGACGGGACATGGCCTGGGACTGCTTAAGAAGTAGCAGGTGGTGGCTTTCCTATGTTTAGGGACTAGGTCTGGGTTGGTCTGTTCTGCTTCAGGCTTCCCCATAGGGTAAATAATAGTGTCAGCCGGCAACCTGTGCTCAGTCAGCTGTTTGGGCATGATAATTTGCCTCCCCAGAGAGCATAGACAGGGTGCTGGCAGGTGCAGATTAAGAGCCCATCCTGGTTCCTGATAAAGAGTTTTGGGTGGGGGAGTCCTTGATGCTGCAACAAACAAGCCCCAGAAGGAAGAAACCACCTCTGCAGGTCTGGCATGGGTGGCTATATCAGCCTTTGGTAAGGAAAGATAGTGAAGACTCCAGCTCCCGCTTCCAGGCCGGCACCAGCATCCTGGCTTAATGAAATGCAGCAGAGTTTGAGGCTGGGAGGATGTATAGCGTGGGGGTCCCGGTTCATTCCCCCAACTAGCTGTGTGAGTTTGGACTCTCACCCCAGCTTTTCCTATCTTAGAAACTAGAGGTTGTATTGAACAAAATGACCTCTGTTCTTTCCCTCAGCTTTTGAGTCGAAATCACCTAAATCTCTAGGCAATCCTGGAGGGCATTTTAGCACCATTATTATCATTCCTTTTAATTAGTTGAACTGAAAAGTCATTTAGGCTGGAAAAGGGAGTAATAATCTTGGATCAGACTCCTGCCAGCTAAGCTTTCAGTCTCCAAGCTCAGTGAGGCGGCCCTGCAGGAGGTCAGGAGCCCAGGCTCTGGGGGGCGGCCTGGGGGCATCCATCACAGCTCCATCACCTATCTCTTGCTGAGCAACCTGGTACAAGTCACCAATCAGGCCTCAGTTTCTCCAGGTGTAAGATGGGACTGAGAATGGGACCGATTTCAAAATGTTGTAAAGATTAAATGAGAACCATAAACTACCTAGACCAGACCTAGCACTTTAGTTTTTTTTTTTTTTTTTTTTTGGTACTAGGGATTGAACTCAGGGTCACTCGACCACTGAGCCACATCTCCAGCCCTATTTTGTTTTATGTAGAGACAGGGTCTCACTGAGTTGCTTAGCGCTTCGCCATTGCTGAGGCTGGCTTTGAACTCACGATTCTCCTGTCTCAGCCTCCCTAAGTGCTGGGATTACAGGCTTGCTTTGGTTTTTGGTTGTTGGTTTTTTATGGTGTTGGGGATCAAATTCAGGGTCTTGGGCATGCCAGGCAAGTGCTGTATCACATTCGCATCCCCCTGGCACATTAAGTGTCAATAAATGAGAACTGCTCCAGAGAGACGTTAACCTCATCTCTTCAATGGCTCTGAATTGGTCCTGAGATGAAGGGCGTATGGTTCTGGCTAACTGCAGGGAAACCATTATTAAGCCTAATAGGGATGGAGGTGTGTCTTAGTGGTAGAACAAGCCCCAGCCCAAAAAGAAATAAATAAACTAATAGTTCCTACTAGTACCTTCAAGAATGGTTGCAGTTTGGGGTTGGGGTGTGGCTCAGTGGTAGAGCCAAGTGTGAAGCCCTGGGATCGGTCCCCAGCACCAACAAAAAAAGAATAGTTGCAGTTAACACCATCCAAGCAGCCAGCTGCCTTTCCCCTAGAAAAATGATTCTCAGTTCTTTGTTTAAAAATGTTCACAGTCTAAAAGCCCTTGCTAGTATCAGAGGGAGCCTGTGGTAGTAACTGTAAGTACTTGATGAATGAGAAAGTTAACTGGATGAATTCACTTCTGATCTCTGTCGTTCTTGTGGAAGTGTACAGTGTCCTCATGAGACACCTGATCTCTTGGCTCTGCTTGTAGGCCTGTGGATTAATACCAAACTGGGCTACGTGCTCAGGTCCACATAAAATGGGTGGGGAGAGGATTTCTCCACTAGCAACTTCTGGCTTCCGTTCTGCCTGCTTGTGGGATCACATCCCACAAATAGATCCTTTCCCAGAAGAGAAATAAATGAGGAAGGGGAGAAGGGACAGCCAGCTCTCTGGCCTTCTCTCCATACCCTTTCTCTGCAGAGCTGGCAAGAAAAATGTTTGAACTCAGTCTGAGAGGCCACCTGGATGTGCAGCAGTGAGTGAATCCTCTTCCCTGCTTTGAAAAGAGCATGGTTCCCAAACACCAAGTTAAATGGTCCCCTGCTGAAGCCTGGCTTTACCACTCCCCACCCCCAGTTCCACAAACAAGGGCGGACCTCAATTCAACCCTTGTCCAGTAAATGACAGGCTGCTTAGAGCATATCAGATAAGAGGAGATAATAGGTGGGTGGGTTGGAGCCAGAACTACTTTATTTACCAGTACCCTCAGGGAGGGGCCATTTAAAGTCCAGTGGGCACCAGAAAAGGGAGCTGGGACCCCGCAGCAAATGGGTAAGGACAGCTGGACAGAGGATACAGTAAATCTAGAAGTGAGCTCATAGTTTTTCTGAAAAGTACTTCAGCATTATAGCTCTGGTCCCTGTCATTATGACAGACCATATCACAGGATATTGTGATTTTTCAAGAGAAGCCTGAAATGTAGACATTTATTTGATATCTCCCCAAATCCTAATGATGGCAACTAAATTTTTAAAAGTGTACGACATTTTTTAAAATTTTCTGAATTTGTTTTAATTAGTTACACATGACAGCAGAATGCATGTTGATTCATTGTACACAAAAGGAACACAACTTTTCATTTATCTGGTTGTCCACGATGTACAGTCTCACCATTCATGTGATCATACATGTACCTAGGGCAAGGATATCCATCTCATTCAACAGTGGTTTTTGTCTTTTTAAAAAATAGTAGCCAGGTACGGTGCCACACACCTGTAATCCCAGCTATTCTGGGAGGAGGAGTCCAAGGATTGCAAGGCAGGAGGATTGCAAGTTTGAGGCCAGCCTTAGAGACTCAGTGAGTCCCTATCTCAAAAATTAAAAATAAAAAGGGCTGGGGATATGGCACAGTGGTAAAGCACCCCTGGGTTCAATATCGAACAAACAAAAAACATGATCTGAATAGGTCCCTAAATGTGTGATCTCTGATGTATGCAGGAATGGAGTCAGAGGTGTTTCTGCTCCCACACTAAGAGTGAGGTTTTGTATTGAGGACATTATTGCAGGCTGTCATGGCCATGATCTCTAGGAAGGCACATTCTGGCATGTACCTGGGGGAACTGAGGATACACAAGGGGCCTCTGTTTGTGTATTAGAGGATTAGACAAACAGCTTTCCTATGCTGGACTAGTGCCTTTTAACCTGTGCTTAGGACTATAAGCATTGAGTCTTTGCTCCAGGAATGCCCTGACCCCTCTTACCCACCTACTTTTGCCTGGTTAACTCTTGCCTCCAAGATTTCAGACCATCTATTCCAGGCAATTTTTCAGTAACATCTTCCTTCAAAGATTGGGATGTGTGGCCTTCCTGTGATTTCCCATAATGCTCAATTCTTACCTCTGTCCTACTCCTTACAACCCTACAGCTCCAGTGTAGGCCAGGACCTTGCCTGAGCTGTGTCTTATCCTTAGAAGGTGTCTGGTCCTTAGTAGGTCTGGTCAAATGAATGAATATCATGGTTGTGGAGAGTGCAGGCTGGTAGATGAAAGGGATTTAGATCAGACTGTAGAAGAAAGAATTCAAGTTCATTCAGGATTGGTTTGTGAGCTCCAGCTTAAAACAGCTGGTATTCACTGGTAGTCTATGATTGTACCCCCCCACCCCAGTGGCCCTGGGGATTGAACCCAGGGGCACTCTACCACTGAGCTATATCCCCAGCCCTTTTAAAGATTTTTTTTTCTACTTTAAAAAAAATTTGTCCTTTTATATTTTATATTTTGAGATGAGGTCTCACTAAGTAGCTGAGGCTGGTCTCAAACTTGTGATCCTCCTGAGTTGCTGGGATCACAGGGTGTGTGTCATTTTGCCAGGCTTGATTGTACCTTCTTAAGAAAACAGTCCTTGCAGACTCTTAGGACTTTAATGCACCTGCCATTGAAATGTAAATGTCACTTAGAAGGATGGACACACTAAATAATAATTCCATAATTCTAGAGAGAGACTTAGTTATCAATTAACTTCCTAAGTGAGTTTACCCAGAGGGAGAAGAGAAGGTTAGGCTGTGCCAGGAAAGAGCTCTGAACTTGGCACTGGAGACAGGAATAGATACCTGTCTCCATAGCTATGATATGCTGATCCTGTCCACAAAAATCTTTTCTCCCAATGTCGCTTTGGAGGCTGGCTGCAAGGTGGTAGAAACAACAGAGGAAATAGCCTAGTTTCAGGGCTGACAATAACTTAGTAATACAGTCTTTGACATCTTGGACTAGTCCTTTCCTTGTTCTGAGCCTCAGTTTTCTAATCTATACAATGAATCATTTGTGCTAAATCATCTCTCACCATTCCATTTTCATTTCTAGATGGAATGGAAAAAACAAAACAAAACAAAACTCTAATACTTCTGTTCCATTTCCCTCTAGCACCTAGTCTAGATCCTGCCCCTGTTGCACTTGAAATCTTCTAATAGCCTTCTCCAGCCTCCCCCATGCCTTCCTCCTCCACCTCCTACCTAGCCTGCATCCTGTAACAACTGGAAGTCCATTTTCCTCATTCCCTTTCTGCTGCCTGTTTAATTGATTTTTTTTTTTTCTTTTTCTTCCCATTCTGAATCCTTAAGATGGAGATCCAGCCCGGCCCGGTGGCATACGCCTGTCATTCCAGCGGCAGGGGAGGCTGAGACAGGAGGATCACAAGTTTAAAGCCAGCCTCAGGAATGGCAAGGTGCTAAGCAACTCAGTGATACCCTGTCTCTAAATAAAATACAAAATAGGGCTGGGGATGTGGCTCAGTGGTTAAGTGTCTCGAGTTCAATTCCCAGTACCAAAAAAAAAAAAAAAAAAAAGATGGTGATCCAAGATGCTCCCAGTTTTTCCAAAGTCAAACCACGCCAGGACTCCTCACCTTGCCACATTTTCTCTTGCTCACCTTTCCTTGCAGTTCTGCCCGCATTTGCCAGTTTCTCTACTCTGTCAGTGTGCATGGCAGAGGCACTTTTTAAAGACCTGAGTACCTACTGTGTGCTGTCCACTCACTATTGCAGGTGCTCTGCCTGGCACTGTCATATCCTACGAGCACATGAAGATATTGTGACCTCAAAGACAGACAAGGAAAGCAAAGCACCAGTAACGAGCAGCAGGAGGGGTGGGAACAGGTGTAAAGCCTAGATGCTTCTGTCTCCAGAGTCTACGTGTTTTCCTTCGCCTGCTCCTCTCTGAGAAATGTTCTTCTTGACCTGTTTGTGCACATTCTTACCTCAGGGCTTTTCGTTTTCTTTTCTGGTACCAGGGATTGAACCTAGAGGTGTTTAACCACTGAGCCCCATCCCCAGCCCTTTTTATTTTTTATTTTGAGACAGGGTCTTGCTAAGTTGCTTAGGGCCTCGATAAGTTGCTGAAGCTGGCTTTGAACTTGTGATCCTCATGCCTCTGCCTCCAGAGTTGCTGGTGTTATAGGTGTACACCACCACACCTGGCACCTCAGGGCTTTTCAACCTAAATACATACGGATTTAAACTGCTCACATGCTCATAACATATTTCTTACTCCAGTCCCTTAATGATTTATACACGTCATCAATATTCACACTTTTATAACAAATATAATCAGCACATCTTCAATTGCTTTGGATTCATGTCTGGAAGCTTTGAAGGCTCAGATCCCCTCTCCAATGGTTGCACTATGTGTCTCCATAGCGGGAACCCCTGTCTTCTATTTCCCACATGCTTGTCCACTATGCGGTGCAGAGCAGGCCCAGGTATACCAGCAGCTGAATGCAAAAGTCTGGGTTGAGAAAACAGTGGTGTGCCCACAGGTGAGCCCTTCCTTACTGCAAATCCAGCCTCCCACTCTGGATCTAAAAGGAAAAGTGCCCAAAGAAGGAGTGAAGGGAGCCTTCTAAATGGAGCCTGCTTGGACTGCACTTCCCAGTGCACAGTCTACGCAGGATCCAACAAATTCTGGATGAAGCTGATAAGACTTCGCTTGATTTCTCCTCCTCCTCTCCCACATCCTCCTTCTCCTCCTCCTCTTCTTCTTCTTCCTCTTCTTTTCCTCCTCCTCCTTCTTTTTTTGGTACCAAGGATTGAACCCAGAGGCACTTGACCACTGAGCCACATCCCCAGCCCTAGTTTGTGTTTTATGTAGAGACAGGGTCTCACTGAGTTGCTTAGTGCCTCGCCATTGCTGAGGCTGACATCGCACTTGCGATCTTCCTGTCTCAGCCTCCCAAAGTGCTGGGATTACAGGCGTGCACCACCACACCTGACTTGATCTTCTTGATTAAGACTGTTCCACCCAGAAACAGGAGAACTTGAGATAATATGCAATCAGTAGGCAGATACAAATAAAGAGCTAGATAAGTAAATCTGAAAATAAATGAAGACGCATTTATGTAAGGAGCTTTCATAGAACAAGGGCTGGTATGTCAGGCGTGGTGGCACACACCTGTCATCCCAGAAACTTGGGAAGCTGAGGCAGGAGAATTGGAAGTTCCAGGCCAGCCTCAGCAATTTAATGAGGTCCTAAGCAACTTGGTGAGACCCTGTCTCAAAATAAAATGTAGCTAGGGATGTGGCTCAGTGGCAAGGCGCCCCTGGGTTCAATCCCCAGTACAAAAAACAAAAACAAGGGCAGATGCATCCCTCAAGGTTTCTATTTTCATGCTTTGCTTCAGCCATGGGTTTAAATTTACTTGATTTAAAGTGGCTCAGAATCTGTGGCTGAGGGGCCGAGGGTGAGAAGGGAGGCAAAAGCCCCCTGAGGAGTCTTTGCTGTATGATCTCTCTTCTCTCCTCTTTGGCACTGGGACTGGTGGTTTTCTGTGTGTGTGTGTGTGTGTGTGTGTGTATGTTTGGGGGAGCAATAGCACACTTGAGCAACTCATCTGTTACTTGTCAGCAGCTGGTGGATGCCAAGAAAAGTGTAATTAAGGGCCTGGCCCCCTCCCCCAGCTCCTCACAAATCCTTTCTTCTCGTGGGCATAGAGTTCCCTTGCCAGCTGCCCTTCCCTCCAGGTGTTTCCTGTACCCTCTTTATTTGCTGGCTGGGGCAGCTGAGGGCGGAGAGAGGGAGTCTGCTCTGGCTGCCTGTCAGCCAATGGCAGTCCATGTAGGGGAGGCCCCACTCCTGTATCTGGGGAGAACCGACCACAAGCAGCAGCTGCCTGCCGACACCTGCCTTTCTGAGAGCATGTAAACAGTAACAGGCCAGGGAGGAAGAGGCTTCCAGAGCTGGCCAGGGGCTGCTGTTGGGTCAGACTGGAGGGGTCATTTCACAAGTGAGATGTCCATAAGCTCCCAACACCAGTTTTCCTGTCCAGGGGGAAAAGTGAGGGGTCAGGGTCTAAAGTGTGGGTTACCCCCAGTAACAGTGGGGCAAAGGCCTGGCCATTCTGGATTCCAAGCCCTTCATCAGAAGCCCAGGTCATGCTGGGTCACCTCCACCCTCCACCTGCCATGAAATGGAAGGCATTTTCTCCCTAGGCAAAGGCCGAGAGTGGTAGGAAAATCTTGGCCAAGTCTGTTTCCTCAGCTGAGCCCTGATGCAGCGACAGGCTCCCCATCTTCACTAACCCCTGGCCGCCCAGCCCCTGCCGCCGTGGTGCTGAGACAGCAGTCCTGAGGTTCTCCCCAGCCACTCCTTCCAGGCAGAGCAGCATTTGGGGTTCTGGTCTTTCCATTTGAGTTGAAATGATACATTAATCAGTATGATAATTTCATTTCTGTGTCCCTGCTGACAGTTGGCCCCTGGGGACCTGGGCTATGGGTTTGGTGCCCTAGTGTATCCCTAGTGCTTACCCAGGGCCTGGTACAAAGTTGCAGACAAATGGATGGGAATATAACTGCTTCACTCCTTTTTTGTCTTTATGTCTGTGATGGGCTAACAGAATAATAATAAATAGCATTAGTGAGCACCAGGTGTGTATATCATCTTATTAAATCCTCAGGGTAACTCCATGGTTTTGACATTACCCTGAGACCAAGGCTCAGGTTAAGCAAATTACCCATGGCCGTTGCTAGTAAATGGCAGTCAGGCTTGAAACCAGGACTGGAGCCCTCTTGGTTTCTGAATTCCAAGAACCTTTACATGGAGCCACAGCTCACTTTGCAGATAGCTACAAAAGATAAGCCGTCTGGAATTCCAATCTTACACATCTTTCATGTCTGAGTTCCTCTCCTCTGTACGAATTGTTGCCGTTATTCTAGTCATTAGTGATTTTTTAAAAAAGCCTGCTGAGTTCTTAGAGGGAAAAGTCACTGCTTCCCCATCATTCATGTCTGTAGTGGGAAAGGTGTTTGTGTGTGTGTGTTCCACGGATTTCCTTTTTGCTTATGTTGTATGTCAACTTGAACAGAAGGTCCCAGAGATCCCCTCTGATATTGCTCAACATCTACCACAGTGTTCGTGTCTAACACAGTACCTGGGTAAGCAACTGAAGCAAGGGTGGAGGAGACGGGGCAGACTAGTGGAGGCGCTTTGGTGGAATCTTTTTTTCCTTTGCCCTTTGCCTCTGTCCAGTTGGAGAAAGCTCAATCCAAAACCGACCAACCAAGCCAGATGGATTGCTTCACTCTAGTCAGGAATTTCAGCTGCTGATTTCCCAGCCCTGATGCAAAACACAGGAACTCTTGTGTTCATGTTGTGACCCACTTCCTTTCTTACCAGAGCCTGCTCAGGGTGGAGGCTTAGGTCTCAGTGGCTTCTCTTGTTTTCACAAGAGGAAAATAATCTCCTTGTTATAGTTACTCTTTGACCAATAGGTTTCTCTAGTGGCACCTTTCAGGGGAAAAATAAGGAGCACTGATTGTGTCCTAGGGATGATTCCCCGGACAGTGGGAAAGGATGTAAAAACACTCATTAAGGTTATAGTGCTGTTCAAATGTGAGGGGTTGCTGTGGATCAATGCTGGCCTTGGAGTCCAGGGGCTATATCTAGGGTCTAGTACAGGGCTGGCTGCTCATGGTGGCTTGAAAGGCATTTTTCTGGTTTTGGATTTTCAGCCTTCTGTCTAACAGGCAATAAGTGTCCCTGAGTAAGAGCCCTCTTATGTGTGGATATGGGTCCTTGTGAGAAGCATAGAGATAGGGGATGGGCCGGGGAGAAAGAACAGGAATTGGTCGGGGGGTGGGGGGAGCGTCAGTCCAAAGGAGGTGACAGGATAATTATATATGAGAGCACTGTACCTAAGACACTAACTACATGGGATTAAATGCAAACTAATGAAATTACACAGAATGATGCATTATATGTAAGTGCTCCAGTGGTTGCTGGACAAGTGGAAATAATCAGAGATGGGTGAGGTTAGCTTGAGCAAGGATTGGGAAAGAGATGTTTTGAGAAATGCCTCTGCAGCTAACACATCTTTATGCTGAAGAGAAGAAACCCAAACCAGCTCTGAATACCTGCACCCTGGCCAATGCAAACAAATGCATGTCAGGCAGATGGGCAGAAAAGGAGCACATGAAGCCAGCTTGAAGGACAGCACAGAACACAGCACTGTTCCCTATGGTCCCTGGGCAGCCACTTGGAGACCCCATGCTCCCCCATGCCCACCTTAGCGTTATTAGCTTGACCTTCCTGCAGTAGGAGAAACTGAGGTGTTTAGAATTGTGACTTCGCTACATCTTTTTAATGTGTTAACACACAAAGAATAAAGAATAGTTCTCCTTTATTCTGGATTTTTTTTTTTTCAGTGCTGAGGATCAAACAGCGTCTCATGCCTGTTAGGCCAGTGTTCTACCACTGAGCTCAATCTTTAGCATCTTTTATTCTCAATTTATGGAGGTCTCTAGCACCTTAACCCAGAGTTATCCCTGATATTCTCAAGTCAGGATGAAATAGTGTTGGCAGGCAGAGAAGGATGGAGATTAAAAAAAAAAAATCTGAGACTCAGGAGACTGACCAAGGGCAACCTCTGCCTCTACCCACTCTTCCTTTCTTTTACCAGAGATTGAATCCAAGGGTGTTTAACAACTGAGCCATATCCCTAGCCTTCATTTTGAGACAGGATCTTGTTAAGTTGCTGAGGCTGGCTTCGAACCTGTGGTCCTCCTGCCTCAGTGTCCTGAGCTGCTAGGATTACAGGTGTGTAGCCATCACTCCCGGCTCTACCCCTACTTTCTAAAGAAAGGTCTTTGCATTGCCTTAAACCTTTCTGGTCTCGGTCACCTCATGAAATAATTGATGTGAAGTATTTTGAAAAACACTCAAGTGCCGTGTCTACTCCAGCTCTTGGGACATATGGGTGTACAGATGTTGAGGAAAAAGCCTTGTATTGGCACAGCTTCTCCTGCTTCCAGAACACTGGATGGCAACATGAGCTTACTCTCCACCATGCTGGAAGGTAGGGGTGGTGGGTGTTTCCAGCTCCAGTGTACACAGGGAAAAAGGGACTTGGTCTTCGGATCTTGTCCAGAATCACATACCAAGCAGATGGCTAGCTGAGACGCAGCCTTAGGACTCCTGGCTCACTCCTTGTCACTAGAGTCTTAGTGTCTGAGGGCCCTTGTCGATGACTTTGAATCCCATTCTGTGCCAGCTCACGCCATTATTTAATCGCGGAACACCAGATCCCCCATTCTCCACCTGTCCCTGGGGCCGTGGATTTTCCATTTAACCTATTTCTGAAGAGGCAAAACAATGGCCTGCCAAGGGATTTTTGCCTGATGACAGCCTCAAAACACAAAGCCCTGAACTATGGCCGCTTAGTGTGCTGCCTCCAACTAAGGTCTCCCTTCCCAGGGGCCCTGGCTCTCTGCACAGCGCTGGCCAGAAGCCTAGGAGGAGCGTGGGGGCAGCGCTTCCCCAAAGGAGGACAGATGGGCAAGCTGGCCCCAGAGCCGGCGCTTTGAGCATACTTTTTGTTTTGCAGCCAAACATCCAGCGTCGGTTCCCCTCTCACCTCGGTCCCGGCTGCCCCGCCCCCACCCCACTCTGGGTCGGCGCTGAGGAGCTGCTAGGGCTCTGGAGGGACGGGCCTTTCTCCTTTATGACCCGGAGAAGGATGAAAGGAGGCTTGCAACTGGTGTGGGGCAACTGTTGCCATCTGTCTGGTGGGACGTCACCGCGGAGGGTCTCGCGCATTCACTCCTCCACGCGCCGCTGGGCCCGGGCCTTTTGTTGGCCCGGCTGGGTGGGGGCTGCTGCAGGGCGGGCAGGGGAGGCGGGAGGCGACGGGACAGAAGCAGCTTCTTTGTGTCTGGACCAAAGTTTCAGTGACTCATCAGGATAATTTGCATGAGGAGGCCGCTCAGGCCTCACCGCACTCAGGTGATTGACAACCCCGCCCCTTCCCGTGTCACAACCCCTCTTCTCCCCGCTTGGCTTCAGTTCCCCAGGGGTACAGCGAGTGGCCCCCGCTCCCGCTGGGTTGAGGAGATGGCAAAGTCGGTCCGATCCTCTCTCTCTCTCCATTTTCTGTCCCATTATTTTCCTCCCCACCCCAGCTTAGGAGAGATGACATCCTAGAGCCGTCTTGCCAGCCCCCCACTCATCAGTGCCTCACAGCTCTTCTCTCTCTCTCTCCTGTGAACGAGGCCTGGCGAGCGGAGGGGCCAAACCAAGAGAAAAGGCCCATTAGTCGCCGCCCGGCAGCTGAGCCGGAAAAAAAAAAAAGAGAGTTGAATAGAGGCGGTGGGGTTGGCAGCCCTCCAGCCCAGCTCCTGGGCTTTGAATAACACCCCAGGCCAGGGGCTGGAGATCAGTGTGGGGGAGGCTTTGGGGCATTTAATTATTTAAAGGTCTCAATAAAAGGAGCTAAGTCCCTGGAGAAGGGGGAGGACAGGCAGATGGTGTGCCCCGGGAGATGGGCAACGGGTGCAGGCCGGGGGAGGTGCGAGTGGCGGAGCAGAAAACTCCAAGTGGTAGCGGATGGGGGAGAGAGAAGCGAAACAGCAGCCTGCTCTCTAGAAGAGATCTGATACCTGAGACCTCCAGGTCCTCAGGCCCAACTTCCTGTATTCTTGCCCACCATTCCCCATCTCCAAAGCTAGTGTCTGCCCTAAAATCCATTTTTGGAAACAAGACAACAAAGCTGTGGTTTGGGAGGTCACCACTTTATCTCTCTTCTGGCATTTAGGGATGTTCCAGACTGGCTCAGGTGACCATGACTGGATAGATGAGTGAGATCTGATTTCAATTTTTGTTTTTTATTGTAGCAAAATTCACCTAACATAAAAATCCCCGTATTACCTGGTTTCATTTCATTCATTCTTTTTTTTTTTTTTTTTTTTTTTTTTTTTTTTTTTTTTTTTTTTTGCAGTGTTAGGGATGGAACCTAGGGTCTTCTGCCTGCTAGGCAAGTGCTCTACCACTGAGCTACACCACCAGCCCTGTTTGCATTTTATAGCGTGAGGTCATATAGCCAGTCTGTTGGAAAGTCTTGAGAAGACAGAGAACAGAAGGTCCTGCTCTTGGAGGTATACACTGCTTCAAAAGGCAACCATTCTGCCAGCACGGTGGTACATGCCTATAATCCCAGTGGCTCAGGAGGCTGAGGCAGGAGGATCTCAAGTTCAAGGCCAGCCTCAGCAATTTAGTGAGGTCCTAAGTCATTTAGTGAGACCCTGCCTCAAAATAAAAACAAAAAGGGATGGGGATGTGGCTCAGTGGTAAAACACCCCTGGGTTCAATCCCCAATATGAGGGGTGGGGGTGGGGTAAAGAAAAAAAGGATAAAAGTTGTTCCTGCGCAGTATTGTTGGGAGGATTGATTAATTGAGATATATGAGGCACCAGGGAGAATGCTGGCCCATAGTAAGGACATAATAATTTATTAAATATTATTTTTTTTTTTTTTTTTTTTTTTTTTTGGCACCAGGGACTGAACTCAGGGGCACTCGACCACTGAGCCACATCCCCAGCCCTATTTTGTGTTTTATGTAGAGACAGGGTCTCACTGAGTTGCTTAGTGCCTCGCCATTGCTGAGGCTGGCTTTGAACTCGCGATCCTCCTGTCTCAG
>PVHX01025224.1:0-22707 GCA_004024805.1 Geosciurus inauris | reverse complement strand
CTGTCTGACGAGTGTGGCCCACAGTCCCACTGCCCCAGCTGCAGCGGCTGGGTTAGTCACCACCCACCTGCCTCAGGTGAGCTCACCAGCCACTGGCTGCCCACGGGCCAGCTCTGGCTGGG
This sequence comes from Geosciurus inauris, assembly GCA_004024805.1. NCBI lineage: Eukaryota > Metazoa > Chordata > Mammalia > Rodentia > Sciuridae > Geosciurus > Geosciurus inauris. The sequence goes on along the minus strand of PVHX01025224.1, from coordinate 22,585 downwards.
TTTCCAGCCACTGCCCTGTGTGTGCCCACAAAGCCTTAAGTTCTGAGCCTGTTCCCACGTCGTGTTCAGAATCACCCCCTGTGGACCCCAGGAGCAGGGGCAGACACTGCTTTACAGGAGTCCTTCAGGATCCTGGAGTCCACCTGTGCTCAGAGAAGAGTCCAGAGGGTGGCCACGCCGGTGGCTGGGGTGCAGGGCTGAGATCCACAGACCCTGTCTACGGGGTCCCTACCAGGTCTCCATCCATCAGGGAGACAGACTCTGGGTGACTGACCAGGCTCTCAGTGACATCACGTGCTGCCTTGCTGGCTATTACTTCCTCTTAGCTCTGAGCCTAGGTTGCAGGGACAAGGACTGGGCCACCAGCACCCCAGACAGCTCACTACCAAGATGGTTCTGCTGGAAAATTGTGGTCCCTCAATGGGTGGCTGTGATCTGACAGGACTTTGGAGATGTCCCTTTGCCCTGTAGATGTCCTCAGCAGGGAGGGAGCCAGGAGGGGGCGCTCAGCCCTGCAGATATCCGGGAGGTGGCTCTTACTGAAACTGTGAGAGGGTTTTAGGGAAATGTTAACTGGGCTTTTTGAGAAAAAGAAAACCATTTTCCAGCACTGCAGAGCTTTCAGATTAGTTTTTTGCAATTAGAGAGGGAATGAATCATTTCCTGCACACACCTGAGTTAGCGTGTGGCAGGAGGGCCCTGTGGCAGGAGCCCAGGGCTGAGAGGAGCTGCCCTGCCGCTCCTGTCCAATTCCAATCTTCCCACCCTCCAGGCCCACCCAGTCGTAGCGCCTCAGGAGCCAGGCCTGGCCTCAGCTGGCTGGGATCTGGTGCTGGTGCTTTGGGGACCCTGTGGGCTCTGCCCAGGACACGCCTTGCCCAGTCTGTCCTCATGGACAGCAGGAGTCACAGGGCAAGTCCTCTCGTTCTTGTTCACCCATCTGCAGCTGTCTATGTCATGGACACTCAGAGATGAGGGGCCTGGCCCCCCGAAGCTGAAGCTGGTGGCTCCCCCTCCTGTGAGAATGGTATCCAATGATCGTGTCCTTTCCTTCACCAAGGCCAAGCCTCCATCCCCTCCCTGCAAGAGGCACCGGAGGGTCATGGCAGGGGAGGTTCTCAGCAGCTTGTGTGCAGAGCTGGCTCTTGGACGTCTGGTCTCCTGGTCTGGGCGAGTGTCCAGGCACTGCCGTCACAGATGACCACAGGGTGGTGGCTTAAGATAACAGATATTTGCTCTCTCAAGCTTCTGGAGTCAGAAGCCAGAGATGGAGGCGAGGGCAGGCACGGTCCCTCTGCGGGCTGCAGGGAGGGTCCTGCCTGCCTTTCCAGTCCTGGTGGCTCCTTGACTTTATGGTCACAGGACTCCGGTCTTTGTCCCCTCTTCCCATGGCCCTCCCTCTGTTTCTGTGTTTTCTCTCCTCCTAAGGACACTGGTCACTAGATTTAGGGTCTCATAACGCAGGGTGACTTCACCTTGAGGTCCTTGCCTTACTTACTAGATAAAGTTGCATCGCGAGTTCCAAGGTGGACGTAGATTTTGGGGGATAATATTCAGCCCACTATGGGGTCCCTTCGAGTTCTGAGCCTGTACCACCCTGTCCCCTGATGAGAGCAGCTGGAGCTCGCAGGGCTGGACTTGCTGTCACTCCTGTTGCCACTGCCCTGCCCGTGTCTGCAGCTGTCAGCTCCCCCAGCACCACCCACAGCCTCCATGCTGCTCTCGCTTCCATCCGTAAGTCCTTTGTGGGTTTAGGGACCTAGTAGCACTGCTTTCTCTTTAAGCAACTCAAGGACCCCAGTGTGCTTGAAATGCAGCTGTGCTTCCCGCCATCGGGCCAGGCCTGTGTGTCCCATGCCTGGCCCCAAGGCCTGCCCTAGGTGTGTGCCAGCCAGGGCCAGTTGTGTGTAGCTTCTTGAACATTGTCCTCGGGCCTTGGTCTTGGGGGCATTCTCTTCCTGTCTGGAAACCTTCTCCTTGCATGCTTATGGGGTTCCTGTGCATCCTCCAGCCCCAGGTGAAGTCACATCTGCCACCATGGCCTCCCAGCCTTGCTCGGCCTCGCCCACAACCAGATAGGCCGAGGTGTCCATGGACATTCTGTGTCCGTGGAGCGCTGTGGGTGCCCGCAGGAGTGTGGTCTAGGCCTGGTTCTGCATGTGAACTGTGGAGTCTTCTTTGCATCTTCTTTGCTGGGCACTGACTGTGGAGAGCAGGCGAGAGTGGCCAGGGGCACCTTGGAGCCGCTGGACCCCCTCCTGCGCCCAGTCCCCCTGTGCAGCCTTGCTCCATCACTCTGTCCTGACAGGCGGCCAGGCGGCCTCTCCCCTACCGCAGAGCAGTTAAATACTCCCAATGTTACTTGCAAAATGATGGAAAACTCCAGGGAGGCACCCGGGTATGAGCCGTGGAGCCTGCATCATCTTTGGTGATGAATCTTCTCCTCCAACAGCAAACGATGCCGTATTTCATAATTGGCGAGATGAAGAGTCCCTGTTTTCTGAGATATTCTGGAATAACTCAGTTTTAAAGACCACATCCTCACAACTGGAATGGTCCGATTACTCCGGGGGAACCGCCAAGCACGGCTGCACAGGACAGCACAGCGTGCCTGAGCACCCGCCTGAGCCTTTGCTGAGAGGCACATCCCCGTGGCCGGGGGAGACACTGAGGCCCACGTGTTAAAAACGGTTTTGATGCTCATTTCCAACAGAAGGATCTGTTTTATTTAAGTATGTCCTCTGGGGTGCTTATGGTGACAGGCCCCTTGGCCTGCCCCCTCCCTGTGACTCTGCAGGAGCAGGGGTGTCAAGCTCGGGGAGTCTTGGAGTTGGCAGAGGGTCTGCAGGCAACCTGGCCCCGTGGGGAGGAGGGTGCCCTGCGGCTGGTTGCACGAGCGAGACACACACCACTCATAGCCTCTGGAACGAGTGGAGGCATCTGTCCATCACCGGGGCTGACCCTGTGTCAGCTGGAGCAACCTTGTGTGGTCCCCTCACGCGCTGAAGCACTCACGCCACGGTGGGCTTCGGGGTCAGGCTGTGGGGTCGAGCTGCGGGGTCATGCTATTCTCAACAGAGGAGCTGAGGATTGGGAAGGGGGGTCCCTCAGGACCTCTCAGATTATCTTCCATCACCCCCACTGTCATGGGCTTTCTGGAGATGAGCAAGGTCAAGCGGCCCCCATGACAGCAGAGTGAGCTGGACACCCTCAGGCTGTAAGCCCCGGAGTCTCGGCTCCAAAGCAGGCATCCTTTCTATGCAGGGGACCTTACTGAGGTGCCTAAGTCCTGGGTTTGGGGTGCTGGCCAGAGCACCTGCCTCACCTGCAAGTTCTGTGGACTCCCATTGGGAAGGTGGCTCCTCAGTTGTGCCCTGCTGGGTCCAAGAGCCCCTGGTCCTTTCCACCCTGGGCAGACTGTGCTTGCTGCCCTGTGCCCTCACAGCCCCCTGTGCTGCTCTTCAGCTGCCTGTCGGGAGGTGAAGGGTCTCATCTCTCCTGGCACCCCTGGGGGGCCAGCATGGTGGGGCTTGGGTTCCCAGCCACAGCGTCTTGGAACCTGTGTGTCCTCCAGAGCACGGCCTCTGACCTCTGCTGCTTGCTCATCACATGTATTACCACAAGACACACTCTAAGGAGTATCGAGGAAATGCGAGGGAGCAAAGGTTTTCCAGAATCTCATCTCACAAGCGACTGGAGAGGCCCCAGAGCACCAGCTGGAGCCTATTACTTCTGTCCTGTCCTCTGCGGGGTTCCTCCAGGCTAGGCCCAGCCGGCCGAGGCCAGAGGAGCTGTAGTGATACTCAGCTTTCTGTGTCTCAAGTGTCCCTGCCGTCAGCGTGCCTGACGCAGGCGTGGCAGGGGGGAAGGCAAGTGCATGTCCTTGGGTGGTAGGGGACAGCAGGGTTTGTAGCCTCCACACTCCTTGGTACCGTCTGCAGGAGATTGGACAGCCACGTCCCCTTTCCTCGTCTGTAGAATGGGCTCATGAGCCCTTCGTGGAAGATGGCGAGGATTGGCAGGGCCGACGTGGGCTCCTGAGCTCCCTGCTCCACAGCAGAGGGCTCGGCAGGGGCTGCCTGCTCCCCTTCCTTCACACACTGAGTCCCACAGTCTTCTTGGGACCTGCCCATCATCAGGACAGATGTGACCAGGAGCTGTCCCAGCAGTGCAACCCTGGCGCTTCCCAAATCGCCTGCCACGCCCTCGCCCTGCTGCAGTGCCCGGGCCCTCTGCAGGCTCAGGCCCACTGAGCTCTCCACTTGGAGGCCTTGCCATGAGCACAGTGGGTGCCCAGGAGCTGAGGCTGAGCGGTCTGCCCCCTGTGCCAAGGCGGAGAGCAGGGCTGGCGAAGCAGGACCAGGGCTCTTGCCCAGACACCCTCCCTGGGCTCCGCCTTGGCCAGTGCGCTGAGAGCATGGTGGCCCCAGGGCACCGCGTGGGGTAGGGTGTGCTCAGCTCTTGCTCTAGCCCCAGGGCTCCTGGGCCTGCAGGCGGCCCCACCCTTTTCTGGAAGCCATGCTCAGGGTTGGCAATTGTCCACGTGCATGGTGCCACTCAGACATGGACCAGTCCCCAAACCCATGCACAAAACAAATGTTTGTTCCAGAAACTCTGGCGATGTCAAGGTTTACCATAAGCACACCCGGAGCACGACAAGCCTGTGAGCTTGCCTCCCCTGAGCCTCTGCGCACCAGGCCGTGCCGTCTGCTGTCACCCACTCCGGTGGCTCTGCCAGGAGACTTGCCACCTCCTGCAGCTCCACTCTAGGCCCAGCAAGCATCACGGACCTGGGGCACCACCCTGCCTCAGCTGAGACCACTTCGCCAGCTGCCTCCCTAAGAGTGAAGCTTCACCTCCCTACGAAGTGAAGTTTGGGCATAATGTCACCAACATGGGCAGTTTGTCTCCGAGCCCCCTTGCAGGCCTTCGTGGGGTGCTGCTGAGACTGGGGAGCGAGGCTTCCCCGAGGTGAGCCCCGGGGCTGCAGGCTCAGGAGAGGCACACAGTTGCAGGCTTGCTGGCTCCTGAGGAACAGGCGCACTGCCCAGCCTTCACCGGGGGCCTCCCAGCCTTCACCGGGGGCCTCCCAGCCTTCATCAGCACCCTGAGGAGAGTCCATGGGGAGACCCATGAGCAGCTCTCTTCACTCTGATTCCCTCCTCTCTGCTGCAGGCTGAGGGCCTGGGAGCGTCCCTGGGAGTCCCTGAGGTTGTGCCTGTGGCCCATGAGCTTTTCTAGCAGGGACGCTCGGCCAGTTCCGCATTGTTGGCTGAGCACCTGCCGTGTGAGAGGCAGGCTGTGTCCTCGCGGGCCCAGGCTCTGACCCCTGCGGCTCCTGTGCTGGTGCCCAGCCTGAGGCCTGTGGGGCTGCATGTGGGGCTGAGTGGATGGGGATCAGGTGTTAGGGAGGCAAGCAGGCTGTTGGGGTCCGTCTTTACCCTCTGTGGGGGGCTTGGCAGAGCTGGTGGGGAGCGAGCCGATGCTGCGTCTGCTCCCCTTGGGATGGAGCTAGGTCCTTGCCCTGCCCAGAAATGTGACTGTTTCCAAGCCTTGGAGGGTGGCTTCTCCGTCTCCTACTTTGTGGACCTGGCAGGAAGACGTGAAGGATTTCGGAGGCCCTGCAGCCTGAGCCATCGTGGTCAGCGTGGAGAGCCACTGAGGGTGTGTGGAAGGTGCTGGAAGGTTAGGGGTCTGTCTGCAGGTGCTGAGTGGGTGGCTGGGGCTGGGCAAGTGGGCAGCCCTGACATTCCTGCTCTTTGTGTGGCTTGTTCCACATGGTGTCCAAGGACAGAGTGGCCTTTTACCTAGATCCGTTTTCACTGTGGAGCAGACAAGACTGGCAGACAAGAGTTAAAAAAAAATGCTGAAGTAGTTCAGCCATCGGAGCAGGGACCGTCTTGGCCGCCTGGAGCTGTCTGTCTGTCTTTGGGAATAGTTTTACTGGAGCGAGGCGTGGTGCCCGCCAGCCAAGGTGCCACTTGTGGCTGCCCTGCAAAGCAGGAAAACCCTTCAAGGGTGGCCACGGGCCTGGAGGAGGACAGAAAATTCTACCAAACCCTCAGCACATCAGCCAGACTCAAAGTGGGCCTGGAATGGGACCAAGTGTGTCCACACATTGGCAGACATGTTGGCACGAGCGCCACAACTTTGACACACTAATAAAAACATTAAAATAGCATTTCACACTATCGCCTTCGGATATTTACACTCATTCGTTTTTAACAGGGAAACAACCATAGCTGTGTTGAAGTCCCCGTTAGGACCCCCACGCGCCCCTTCCTCTCTGTTTGCAAAGTAGCCGCTCCCCCGTGTCTGCTCCGGGCCATGCTTATTTCTACCGTGTCTACATGTGTACGCAGGCGACATCCTGTGTTGTCCTGTGCCTGAGGCCTGGTGTGTCGGGACGGACGCCTTCAACACCTGTGGGAAGTTCTGCAGCCATGCTGGCTGCAGAGTCACCAGGACCTGGATGTCCTCGTGCTCTGGCGGGACTGAGGCTCTCCCACATTGTGTGGCAGACGCAGTGGCCGTGCCCGTGCCCCCGCCTGTGCAGCTTGACTGTGGGACATCTGGAGCTGGAGTGGCTGCACACGGGGCTTCTGTTCCACAGGCCCTGTGAGCACAGCTCCCGTGGTCGGGGGCTCTGCCTCTGCCATGTGCATCGCTCACAGACCCTCCAGGAGCCCTGGGACCTGCAGCCCACCAGCACCCTCATCTGACAGCTGGGTGGCAGAGGCACCCACCACCTTCCCTGAGGTCACACAGCCGAGTCACGCAGAGCCAAGAGGCCAAGCCAGGCCACCTGGCTGTGAGCCCAAGAGGAGAACCACAGCCACCTGCTACCCGGGAGCTTGCCGTGGCCTGTGTTGTGTGCCACCAGCCAGGGCACAGAGGCAGTACCCCAGGCATCAGTGATACACCCTCTGCCCATCTGATGGTTTACTGTGGGGTCCTGCTGGGAGTGTCATGGAGCATCTGTTCAGCTGTGATGGACAGTTCTAAGTATCAACACGGCCGGGTTCAAGCACCAGCTATTTTGTCAAACCCGAATGGAGCCGTTGCTCTGAAGATGTTTTGGAGATGTGGTCAGCCCCTGTCCTCCACTACCTGGTACTGGTGGGCCTCGCTCCATCAGTTGAAGATCCTATAAGAGAAACAAGTTTTCCAGAGAAGCAGCAGTTTGGCCTCCAGGCTGTAGCAGCCACTTCTGCAGGCCTCATGGATTTTAGGTTTTCTGATCCCCATGACTTGTAAGCCGTTTCCTTCAAATAAATCCTATAAATCCACTGGTCCTGTTTGTCAGAACGCCGACTGGCAGGATGGTGAGCAGGTGCCCTTTGTGGTGCGCCCGCTGTGCCTTTGAACAGCCCGGTGCCATGCTGAGTCGGTTATGCGGCCGACACATCTTCCCTGCAGCTATGACTTCCCCGGTGCTGCCTTTTGATGAACACAATTCCCTTCCTCTCTTGTGTGGGTAGGAAGAAGCCTCTTCTGCTTTGAGGTCTGTTCTCTCATGTTCTTTTTAAAAAGGCTCTGCAATCTCCTTGCCACGGAGGTCTTTAATCCCACAGAAGTGTTTGTGCCTGGAGGGAGGCGGGCCCTGCGGTGGGCGCTGGCCACAGCGGCCCCTCCAGGCGCGGTAGAGCTCCTCGTGCAGCGCCAGCCACTCCTCGAGCTGAGCCTGCTGGCCCGGGTGTCTGCGTGTTTGCTACTCCCAAGGATGCAGCGGCGGGGGCTGGCGGGTATGTGATGGGGTGTTGGATGTGGCTGTGACTCCTCTGGGGGCTTTTCCTCAGCCACCTGAAGCATTTGTGCTGCAGATGGGAGAGTCTTGGCTGTCATGATGGCCGACGGCACAGGTCTCACTCTGGACCAGGTGGAGGTCCTCCCCCACCACTGCCGCTGGCCCTGCGTGGAGGTGAAGACCTGGGGAGTTGCTCTGGGCCCATGCCGCACTGCCCAAGTGGCCAGGAGGCTCTGCAAAGGACCCGCGGGTGGCACTCAGGAGCAGCCTCCAGTCCAGCGCCCTGCAGGACAGCAGCAGGCGCGGTTTCTCCTGTCTGTGCACGCGGACCCCCGACCTGCAGGCATCTACAGGCAGATTTGTTCTTCCTCCGGACTTTGGCTTTACCTGGCTGTGCACTGGGCCCACCCTGGTGCCGTGTTGGGGTCGTGTGCAGAGGCTGCAGAGGCTTTTCAGGCCTGGGCCTTGTTACCTGCCTCTGGAGCCGGGAGCCCTCGTGGTCCACCCTGGAGTGGACAGGCCTGGGGTTGGCTGCCTCTCCGGAGGGCAGAGGCTGTTCCTGCGGGCCCAGCATGGCTCTGCTGAGCTGGCCTGCTTTCCTCTCTGGGCCATGGCGCGCTCAGTGGCTTCTGTGGGACATGGCCTGTGCCGCTGTTGTCAGTTCAGTGTTTTCTAGCCAGTTGGGATTTTGCTGTCTCAGGTTGGCGTCAGCATAAGCTGATCGGGGCCGCACCCCCTTGTTGGGCTGGAATGGGACAGAGGCGTGGCTGATCTGGAGGAAAGACATCTTGTCTCATTTCTCTCATGACCATCGTGTACTTCCTGTTTAATCACATTTTAATACGAGTCCTGCGTGTGCGTTCTTGTACATTAACAGCTTTTATTTTCAGAACAGTTTAAATTTACAGACAAAAAAAAAAAAATGAGTTGAGAGTACAGGGAGTTTTCCATACATTCCCCCCTCATTCTGCCTGCAGCACCCCCATCATGTGGCACATTTGTTACAATGTCTGGACCAATATTGATACATTATTATTAACTACAGCCTATAGTCTGTGACTTTGCTTCCTGTTACTTTAAGGCAATGTCGGAGGTGGGGTACTTATAAAGAAAAGAGTTCCATTTGACCGAGTGCCACCTCTGCAGCGCAAAGTTGCTCAGAACTGTCCCTCTACCCCCAAGTCCCTACCCCGCCCTCACCTTCCTCTCTCCCCCAACTCCTGGCAGCCAGCCATCTTTTTACTGGCTTTATAGTTCTACTTTGACAGAGTTGGGTAGTTGAAATCGTGCAGTGAATCCCTTCTCAGATGGCTCCTTTCCCTCCGCAGTGTGCACCTGAGGTTGCTCTGGTTGCTCTGGCTTGATAGCTCATTGCTTTTCATAAACGAGTGACATTCTCTTGCTTGGATGTTCCACAGTTATTAAAGTTGGCCGCTTTAGTTTTTGGTGCTTATGAATAAATTTGTCATAAGCCAGATTCTTGTGCAGGTTTTTTTATGAAAACAAATTCTCCTCATTTGTGTAAAGATTAGAACTGTCTTGATGGATCCTATTATAAGAATATATTTAGCTTTATAAGAAGCTGCCCTCCATCCTTCAAGGTGGCAGTACCCTGTGATGTTCTCACCCCAATGAGTGAGAGTTCCTGTAGCTCCGTGTCCTCTCATCCACATTGTACTGGAAGTTTTTTTCCACGACAGCGAGGCAAAACACATTCATCCACAAATGACATCGAGATCGGAAAAAAGGAATTGAAACCATCTCAATTTGCAAATGCCATGAACTTGTACACAAAAAACCAAAACCTTTTCAAGCACAAAACCGTTGGGCTCCTGTGTTCACCACTTCTAAGTGTGATGCAAAATCAATTTTATTTTTGAAACTTTGCAAAGAGCAATCCAACACAAATGTAGGCAACTCCTTTTAAAATAGCATCAAAGAGAATAAAATACTTAGAAAGGATGTTAACCAAAGAGGCGCAGAGCATACTCTGACAACTCCAGAGGTGCTGAACAGTGAGCAGCTGTGAGCCGGGAGCGAGGGGCACTAGGCAGAGAGCTGGAGCCTCACGCTGTCCTGGCGAGACTGAAAACAGGGCAGCTTCTTTCCAAACAGCCCAGCAGCTTCCCAGGCCACAAGCAAGGAATTGCTGGTGGCCCAGCGGGTTCCGTTCCAGGGCCTGTTCCCGAGAGCAGGAAAGCAGGCTCCCACCACAGCCAGGCTGTCCCCCAGCACCATCACTAGGGCCAAAGAGCGGAAAGGACCCAGACGCCCTGCCGGTGGCTGGACAGATGGCACGTGGTGCCTGCACCTGAGGGAAGGGAGTTTGGCATTAAGAGGAATGAAGCTACGAGGGTGGACCTTGAACTGGTGCTCAGGGACAGAAGCTGGCGCGGAGGCCATGATTCCCTGCACACAAAGTGCCCGGGGCCAGCTGACCAGCGGCAGGATGCAGACTGGCCCGGCCCCGGCTGGGTGGAGGGAGGAGTGGGGTAAATGGCGAGCGGTGGCTATGTGATGGGTGATGGAAATCTTCTGAAGTCGGTGGCAGGGACTGTCACACAGCCCTGAATGTACCACCCACCCTGAACTGTGCATCTCCAGGGTGGAGCGCGGGCCACGGGGCGGAGTCTCCGAGGCTGTTACGTGTATAAGGTGCACAGCTCCCAAATTACAGAGATCTTTGTCCTTTCCTTCCCCGATTTTTATTTTGTTCTTGAGAAGCGTGTTCTCGTCTGGCTGCCGAGTTGAATGGGACGGCTTCTACCATTTGCCGGAGGTCAACGTCTCCGCTGCACCAGAGCACAGTGACTATTCTTTGAGAGGTGTTTTTGTCCTGAATGGGTATTGGATTTTATCAAGTGCGTTTTTGTATCTGTCTTGCTGATTATATGTGTTCCTTTATATTCTGTTACTTTTGTATATCACAATGATAGATTTTCCTACATTGAACTGTTAAGAATCCCTGTGAAAACCCTAGTTGGTAATGATCTACGATGCTACCTATGAATTGCTGGTACCCTTTTGTATTTCTCCCTATACTCTCCGTGTAAGATTCCTTCATAATTTTCTTTTCTTCTATTGTCTTACCCAGTTTTGGTATATAAGTTGGATATATGTCCTTCCTTTAAAAATTTAGGCTGAAGTCTGCATACAGTAAAATTGCTCTTTTCATTATATAGAACTATGAGTTCCACCTGAGGGTGTCATGAAACTCTGCGGTGACCCCGATGCCCTGGGGCTGTCCTGAGATCAACCTCGCCCTCCTCGCCCCTCACTGCTCTGTGTTGGCCCCATAGGTGTGTTTCTGCAGGATGTCACCTCCTGGAGTGTCACGGGGCGCAGCCTCTTGACGTCCTCTGCTAGGCATGTGAGCCTCCACGTGACCCGCATGGCAGGAGTCGGAGCTTGGGCCACTGTATTGCTGCAGGCTCTTCCTTCCTGTGGTCCTAGAGTCCACGCAGGTCTCGGGCAGTCTGGCTGCGGTAGGGTCGGCTGCCTCTGTGTCGACTGCTTGATGGAGGAGGTCTGGGTGGTCTCAGTTTGGGGCTGTGTAGTACTTTCAAGTTCTCATGGGACTCCAGGGTGTTATTTCCCCTTACACTGAGGGACAGGGTTGCTGGGTGGTGCCTTGGGGGCACCAGTCCCTTTTCCACAGGGACACCACGTGGGCCACTCCTAGCAGCCACGTTGGTGGTCCGGTTGCCGAAGGCAGGCACACTCCGTGGCACTGGAGGGCTGTCCTGGTGTGGTTTGGGTTTCGTCTGGGCTTAGCGACTCCGTGGTGGGCGCGCCACCTCTCTGTGGTCTTAGCTGCGTTTCCCTGATGACCCACCCAGCCGAGCGCCGTCCTGGGCTTCTTTGCCTTCCAGGTGTCTCCGGTGAGATGCCTGCTTGGACTTTCCTGCCTGAGGGAAAGGGGCGCTGTTTCCTGGGTGCGAGTCCTGGTGTGGTGGACTGTCCTTTGCGAGGTCTGGGAAGGGCCAGCATTTCTCTAGGCTGATGGCCTCGCACTTCCTTCTCCCTGCCGAGCCTCCACAGAACGGGGCCTTTAGTTTTCACGAGTCTCATCTGTACTTCCTGTTACCGATTTCATCAAGGAATCCTTTGCCTGACTCAAGGTCATAAGATTTTCTACTCTGATTGCTTCCAGAAATTTGACGGTTTAGATCTTTAGTGTCACGTTTCTGGCCCACGGTTAGCTACTTTCTGTACAAGGTCCAAGGTTTGGGGTGTGGCATCTCCTCGCTCTCTGTTCCCTAGTCTCGGGATTTGGGGTTGTTGGGAAGACTGCCCTTCCCTGGATTGCCTTTGCACATGTGGAAATTCAGTTGACCAGATCTGCCATCTGTTTGTGGATGCCCCCTTCCCTGGTCCCCAGGCGCCCCCTTTCTTGGGCTCTGCAGCTTCACAGCGAGTTCTGGAGTCCCTGTGCTCCGCCACCTGCTTTCCTCCCACTGCTGATCTGGGTCCTTTAGCTCCTTTGCTTGTCCGTGTGAGTTTTGAACACTTTTATTTGTATAGCCATTTCTTACTGATTTTAAAAAACTCACAATACCTGTGGATTTGGAAAATTCTCTACACTGGTGGTTTTCATTATTTTTGATTTCTCTTGTCACGGAATTTCATTTCAAACCGTGGTGAAGATCTTTGTGCCTCATCACATTCCCTCTGTGTCCTGCAGCCCCCCTTTAGGTGGCTTTTTTCTTGTATGTACTTTCCCACCTTTTATTTTTATCTTCGCTGTGTGGTCTGCCTTCAGATGTTTCTTACCATCAGGAACAAGTTGCATTCAGAGCTCCGGGAGCATGATCTTGGACTGTCGTGACCTCAGCCTCTGCGTCCTGGGGTTCCCATTGCGTTGCTTATGTCTGGCTGATTCCATTTCTTGTCTCCTTTCTGTTTTTGCCTTCTGCTGGGCCAACGGTGCTTTCTGAAGTTAGTTTTTTTTTCTTTGTTAGTTTGGAGGTGATTTGCTGTTTTATTGTTGTGCTTTTTTTCTTTTCTTTCTTTTTTTCATTTTAAACATCCTGCCTTAAGTGCACATTTCCAGGGAAGCTTGAGCCCCTCAGTATAGGCTCTGTGTTCATGCAAGGCTTTGGTGAGCTCCTGTGGATCAGAAGTCTCATGTCACTGTGATCACCAGGAGGGTATTTCCTGGTACCTGAAGAGGGAAATATTTATAACACATGACACATCAATTCAAAATGTTCAACCAATTTTCCAATGTAGCTAAAGCAGAGAAAAATGCCTATGTGAAACTAAAACCCAGGTGTATTGAGGATGTAAAGTGTTTAAGTGTTGATTCCAACCCCAGCTCTTACTGAGGCTGCTAAGGACCCCTCTCTGCAGGTGGTGCACATTCCGTCCACGCAGGGCTCTATACACGCAGCAGCTTGCCCCACAGTGGGGGACACAGAAATAAATATGATTTCTAGGAAAATGCATACTGTGATCAGCTGGGTGATTGTGGCCCCTAAAAGCCATGTGTGAACACTGATCCCAGTGGGAATGTACTCGTAAGCAGGGTCTTTGGGAGGGTCCTGAGGTGGGGTCCCAAGGTGAGTGAATCCCCTTGTGGGATAAGACGAGGGCTATTGAGAGATGTTGGTGATCTGCAGCTTGGAGGAGGGCCTCACCAGATCCTGACCGCACTGGCATCTCCTTCCCAGCTTTCGTCCCTGGAGCTGTGGAGTCAGTGTGGCTGTACAAGCTGCCCATCCCATAGTGACTTTTTTTGAGCAGCAAAATATGAAGACACAGACTCACATTTATAATAAAACTAAGGCTGATTCCTCCAAAGAACGGTGCTCACCTAGTGGGTGGTGATGGGAAGCTCAAAGTCCACGGAGACTCTGAGGCAGAGGCAGCTGGGGTCAGAAGGCAGGTGTGGGCAAGGTGTGATGCTCAGTGGACCTGGAGGGGCCTGCTGCCACTTGGAGGCTGCTTTTGAGGAGGAGGCTTGGTGAGTCTTCAGAGGGGCCACATGGCACTCCTGGAGGAAACAACTGCAAGATGTAGTCTCGGGGCTTCTCTTACATTTACTGCGGTAAGTCTATTTATGTGAGGTCTCGGAGACCTCGGGCTTTCCTCCTTCTTTTGAGGTTTCCCATCACGTCACAGGGACATTTAAGGGGAACATTTGGAGCTCTGTCAGTGAGGCCTTCGTGGGTGAATGCTCCCTGGGGACTAGCTGCTTACCGGGTGTCCTGCCTGTCCTTGGCCAGCCTTCCAGAATGGGACCTGTGTGATGCCGATGTCACGCCAGTTGTGTTAGGAGCAGAGCTGCAACCCCCCTCTTACTGTTGGAAATCTTGAACTGCAGCTTTGGGGCTCAGACACACATGTCCCCCACAAAGAAGAGCTGGGAGCCTGCACCGAGATGGCAAGCTCCAGGCCCTGGTGCCTTAAGCCAGCACGGCTGCCCAGGAGCTCCATGGAGGAAGACTGGGGCCAGCAGGGGCAGTCCTGCCCCTCTTTCTCTCCAACACGAGTGGGACCTCCACTGACTGTCACCCATAGACCCCTCTGCCATCTTTCTATTACTGTTATCTGCAGTTTAGATTTGCCTTGAGCCCTCCCACCCCAACCTGATGACATTATTTTATAAAGCAACATGTAGTTAAATTCATCAGCTGCCCTTTGCCACTCCCCAAGCTCACTCTTATTTCTGGTGTTCCTCGAGCTGCCTCCGTATGCTTCCCCTCTGACCCTCTCCCGGCTCTTACAGGGAGTGTCTTTGGTGGTGAGTTCTCAGTCCTCAGTCTCTCTTTTTCTGAGTAGTTCCTTCATTGGTATAAGACATAGATCAGTGACTATGTGCCTTCAGCCTGGAGGACACCATCCCATCTCTGCTGATCTCATCACTGCTGACCTGTCCATCTGACTTGTGTCTTTTTACGGGCGTCTGCCTTTTCCCTCTGGAAGCTACTATGCTTTCTCCTTTCTCCCGCAATCCTGAAGTTTCATTCCTGTGTCTTCTGTGGGGGTTTCTTCGTTTCTGTTGCCCTTTACTTATACAGCAATTTTGAACTGAGTACTTCTTTATTTTCCTCTCATTGTGGAAAAAATACTAAGTAATGAATTCTTTATATAGTGCTTCTCTCTTTTCTTCTTCTGGAATTGTTATTAGATATACGTGGGCTCTCCTGTACCATTCTCCATCTCTGCAGATCAATGCACTTCAACTGACCCAAGATGCCACCAGTGGAAGGAGAGAGCCCTTTTTTCATGCACCACATGGAGAAAGAAAGATGCCCAGGGTAAGCAATCCAATGGAAGATCCCTGCATAAAATGGGGCCCTAAGGCTGCCGCCTTGCTGTTGTAGTAAATGCAAAACTGACCCACCAAGAGAAAAGGCGGCAGAGAAAAGTGATACACTTCCCTGAGATTTTAACCCTCAAGCCTATGTACACTGACTTTTTATTTTAATCAGTAGAAATTTCAAGCAACTGGTGGGGCTAATGGAGATTCTGCCTGGCATTTCCAACCTAGACCGAATGACTTTGATTGCAATGTGCACTTCCATTTCAGACATGTCAGAATGTGAAAGAATGCATGTGGACTTGATGGAATGCAGTGTGTGTGTGTGTGTGTGTGTGTGAGAGAGAGAGAGAGAGAGCATGTGTGTATGCACATCCACATTTATATCTCTACGTCATTTTGTCTTTGACGGTAGTCTAGGTGACTTCCTCAGTATTTCCTCCAATTCACAAATTCTCTCTTTAACTGTTCCACCTAAAATGTTCTCCTTTGAGCATACATTTTATTTCAAGGACTATATATTTTATTGGCTAGTTTTCTAATTATTTCTTCAGATAAACATCTGCTGCTATTATTTTTACATGCCCTTTAAATTTTTCTATAGTTTTTTCTTCAAAAAGTGCATTCTCCCTCATTCACCTCTGCTGTCTTTTTAGGCATGCTGAACACAATGATTTTAAAGGCTGAGACATTTTCCTAATTTCAACTAGAGTCATTTCTTTTTGTGATTATTGATTTTGTTTTCCACGTTTGGAACACTCATGTGTTGTGGGGGCTGGGATTGGTTTCTGTTCCTTCCACCCAATTTTATTCTGTGCTTGTTCCTCTTTCTAGAGCAGCTCTGTGATTGCCCCCCATTGTCTAGGGGCTGCCTATCCCACATGAGGACCATGTGCTCTTTCCCTTGTGGTGTGTCTTTTCCCCAGGTTCTCCCTACCCCTCACTGTCAGCTTCTCACCAGGCTCCATAGCTTCCTCCCTCTCTGTGTCTCCTTTATAATTCATCCATGCAACAGATAATTCTGAATATCCACTGTGTACCAAACTATTCCATCTCCTGTCTCCTTCTCCTAATTATCTGTCTCGTGGAGATGGATTATATTGTTTTTTACTGCTTGTACTTTGTGTTTTGTTTTCATTCGTATGAAGGTGAGCAGAATGGTACATATTTCTCTGAAAACTCCTTCCTGTTCCTCTGAGCCTCAGTGGATGACTTTTTTCTCTGTTGCTCTCTGACCTTCTATAATAACATAAGTTCCTTACTCTTGTCCAGGACTCTGCCAGTGGCTAATGTTTTCTTATCCATCTGCTTACTGGTCCTGTTGACCAGCTGTGGTATGAAGAGGGGATAGCTGTGTGTGGTGTTTTGCCAGGGGTGCAGCTGAGACTCAAAGAAGTTACTCTGTCCCAGTGAGAAGAACCATAGCTTGAGCCAGTCACAGGGCTGAACCCCTATATGAGAGTCTTCTGATGGGATCTATCTGGACAGGGGTGGTGGGTGTGAGCAGGGGTGGTGGGCATGGGCAGGGGTGGTGGGCATGGCTTGCCTCCTGGTACTGCTCATGATACTCAGCACAGTTCTGGCCCTGGATGGTCAATGTAAATGAAGTGCTTGATGAAGTCTTCTCAGGAGGAAGCTGATCCTATGCATCTCAGGCAGGGGACTGTGTTGAGCCTCTTGTGTTGGTCCCCTGTCCCCTGCTGGCCCCTAAGTGGTATTGGTCAAAGGATGAGCTGGGGATCTGGGGCAGTTATGTACCCACTGAAGAGTGTGAGGGGAGACTGGGCTGCCGTGGGCCCCTGGTTCTCTAAAAGAGGGGGATTTATGGCCTAGATGCTGTGCAGGGGATTCGAGACCTCTCAACATGTTCACATTCAAAAAACCAGTAGGCATGGATCTGAATTCCTGTATTGACTGCAGGCAGAGGCGGTGTTTACATCGAGCTGTGCTCCTGATGTAATGACCCTGAGATTACAATATTTTCTGTAATTACTTAGGAATGACAATGCATATCGGTCAGTGATAAGTCAGAAGTAATTTAAATAATGTCATAAGGAATCCAGAAGTAGAAATTCTGTGGGCTTCCCCTCAGCCAATGGGCCACTGCTTCAAAGGGTTCACAGCACCCCTGATGCTGGCTGGCCCGGGGGAAGGGCTAGGGCCCTGGCGCTGACCTTGGGCCTGCATGGTCTGCTCTCTCAGCTGGGTGCTTTGGGTGTGGTGGCAGGTGCTGGCTGGATCCTGGAGCTCAGACGGTGCTGGGAGCACTGTGAAGGGTGGATGTGACCCTGGGTGGCAGCTGGTGAGGGAGGGGGGCCCTTGGCAGGGGTCCTCTGGCTTATGAAGGTGCAAGCCACTAGAGCCTGATACCTGTGCCCCAGCTCTCATCACCTGTCCCCTCGGGTATGCTTGCTGAGGGAATCGCCATGCTGCGTGGAGCCTCGCAGCCTGCTCGAAGGAGATTCCAGATTCTCCAAAAATCTGAGTGGGTGCTGGAGTCCTGTGTGGCCTTGCTGGGGCGATGATCCCCTTTGGGCTGAGGTTGCACTTGCTGAGCTGGCCTCCTTCCAGCGGGTGGGACGGGAGATGGAGGAGATACCTCTGAGCCCTGATCATGTGACAGGCGCTCCACTGGCTGCCACCTCTAGGACATTCATTAAAACCATCCTCTGGCAAGTGACAGAAACCAACTTGGTTGGACTGAATGAGAAGCAGGAACTGGTCACAGGGACTCGTGAGTGTCCTGTGAGGGGGTCCGAGCCAAGAGAAGTGACCAGAACTTCTCTCCATCTCCTGGGCACTTGGGCTGCATTCCTCCTCTGTCTGAGGGTGCTCCCTGCCCCCACAGCCTCCTACAGCCCTGGTCAGTGGTCCCAGTCCAGTCTCTGGGAGGCATAGGCTCGTTCTTGGGTCCAATTCCACTTCCCTGGTAGTGGGCAGGGCTCGCCCCAGTTCAACAGGCACATCACAGTTTGGTACAATGTGATGTGACCTGGATGGAGCTTTTGCAGTGAGGACCAGAGCCGACAGCTGAGCCCAAGGGCAGATGACAAGCAATGGCCCAGGGTAGGAAGGCCCATGGCTGCTGGACACAGGGCACACACTGTGGCTGCCTCCATCTTCAGGACTCCCACATTGCTCTGAATTCCAGCTGGAGGGAACGGCACAGGGCCAGAAGGTGTCCTCGGGGTGCAGAAGGCGTCCTTCATGGGGGACTTTATGGCCTTTGTCCTACTGGTGAGGCTATGAGAGGCCCCAAGAGAGGGCACTGGCCAGCACCTTCCAAGGGTATCGGGGCAATGCAGCGGAACTAAGACCCTGGTGCCCAGGGAGGAGACCAAGATGGGAATGAGGGCAGGGACCAGAGCAAGAAGCTCACAAGCCCAACAATGAGCAAAATGGAATCAAATGATATGATTTTTGTAATAAAGAACCCTCATTGGCTCCCTCTGCCCAGCACATGGACCAAGCCACTGGGGGCTCATCTTGTAACTGTGCCCAGGCCTCAGGCTGCTCACTCAGGATGGCTCGCACCCAAATCTTCAAGATGCCCATCACCCAAGTTAGTGTCTGCCTTGCCTGTCACCTTGCAGCGCCGAGGGCTGGGGAATGTCCTGAGGCTCCACATGACTCTCCATTCTTCCCCTGTGTGACCTGCATACAGAGCAAACAGCAGCAAGTGTGGAAGGCTCAGGGGCCCTCAGAATCGAGGCGAATCTCCCCTTTCTAAACAACGCGAGGACGTTTTTCCCTTTGGTGTTTCCATTTTCAAAGCTTCTTGATGTTTGTAAAACATCAGAATGACTCTGAATTCAGCTCATTGGTCTTGAACAGAAAACAACTGTACTCAAAAGAGAACCTCCCTGGGCTGGGAGTGAGAGTGGGACCTGGTTTAGGGGACACCTTTAACTTCTGGTGCCCAGAGCCCCTTTTCCGGCACACCTCCCTCTCATGTGCACTTGGAGTTGCAAAGACCCAGGCTCCAGTGGCAACTCTGTGATCTTTGGTGGTTCACTTCAGATGTGTGGGTCTGGGTTTCTCATTAAGAAATAAAAGAGGAGATAATCAAGTCTACCAGAGCATGGCTGCTGCAAGATGAGCTCTTCAAAGTCCCCGCAGGTGCCTCTCCTGATTCACGGTCCTAATGATCATTACCGCTCGTCATTCCTGTCTCGGGCACGTATTTGGAACCTCCTGTGTGCAAACTCCCTTCGGTACTTCCTGGAGGCAGGAAGTGCATTGGAATTATCTACGTGCACCATGTGTGGTGTCCCATTGCAGGCTTGATATCTCAGAAACAAAATCACTGTTCGGTAGCTGGGGCATTACAATAATACATTTTAATGAAAACTTAATTAATTTGAAATGATTGCTTTGTTGTTAGTAGAAGGAAAGAAAAATCTTTAAAAATTGGCAAGTGAGAGAGAAAAAATGCTTTTATATAAGTACATAGGAGAGACATATTGAGGCAATGAATATTTCTAAAATAAGAAAACATAAAGCTCGAGTTTGTAAAGTTATTTCCTTAATTTGGAGGGCTGTTTCAACTTGTTCCCAAATAAAAATAAAAGGCTCTGCAGCTTGTGCAAATGACTGGGGAAATCGATGGAGGCTTTTCGTCTCTGTGGAACTCTTTCCTGTGGGTTGAGCAGTGGGGTTCCTTTAGGGCTGAGTGTTTATGGGTTTCATTGGATCGTGCAGATCTTGTGGAAAACACACCCCACAGGGCCAGAGCTCAGCAGAGGACTCTGCCCGTGAGCCTCACCTCCAGCCACACACTGTCCTTGGTCACTTTGCTATTTGGACTTTGCCTTCCGGGCCAGGGGAAGTGGACAAGAGGGCACCATGGAGAGGTGAGAGGCAACTGTGGGACAGAGGGCTGACTCTGGGTCCTGCTCTGCCATGGTGACTGTCATCCTGAGCAGGTCCCAGCCACCACATGTGGAGAGTAACTGAGGGACACTTACGGGCCCTCAGCCACAGCTGTCCCCTCCTTCAACCCTTTAGTGGCCTTCAGATGGCTCCCACTCCTCTTTTGGCCTGGGTGCAGCCGTGTGCTGGAGAACGCCTGACAGCCCCTCTGTGAAGGGCCCTGATTTCTGGAGTTGGCCAGTCCCTCGGGCCCAGGCTCCGTCAGAACCAGGCGAGGCTGCAGGATGCTGAGTTGGAGGGGCCGAGCTGGGCACACCGGCTTCTGCACGGCGATGGCCTGGTGTCTGCATGGCATCTCATCCAGTCATCCACACGGACCCAGATCCAATCCCAGGCACAGATGGTCATGCAACCTGCACAGAGCCGAGTGCCCAGCAGAGGTGGCGTCCCTAGGGAGCGAGGCGGCTGATTCCGCAGGTGCTTTTACACAAAGCGACGCTGAGCCTCGATTTCAGCTCAGTGCTCCCGCTCCTGACAATTTTTCCAGCCTGCAGAAAAACATCTGGAAACATAAAGAGAGTCCATTTACACTGGGTTCCTTTATTTTGAATTCATTTATCAAGTCTGCTGATGATTGCTGCACTTCTCTTTAATGCACCTGACCTATTAATAAGCATATTTGTAAACACACTTTGGCAGGATTTGTCTTCCCTCTAAGAACTCACAGATTGATACCACTTAGTGTTTTCTTTCTGTTTTATTTTGGGGTTGGTCCCATTAGCAGGGCAGTATGGACATATGGGTCTTACATAAAGAAGTGAATTCATAACAGCTTTTCTGTGATTAGGGGAATGAGCAGCCTTAAGTCAAGGGAGCCATTTGGAGCAGAGAGGTTTTGAATCAGGGTGGTGATCTGCTGTGGAGTAACAGGCATTCGACCAGAAGCCTGGATGGCCGTCCCTCAGAGGGGCACTGCCACGCATCAGCCTGCCAAGCTGAGCTTTGGAAAACAATGCTCTGCAGACAGACTGACAGAGGCCTGAAGCATCTGTCCAGCTGAGCAGGGTCCCAGGGATCTTGGGACATAAATGGTTATCTGCAGAATCAGGACACATGGACTGCCAAAGGGAGCAGTCAGTCTCAGGGCAGCTACGTGGCACCGGGGGTCCAACTCTGCCAGTCACTCTCTGTGGCCCAAGACAGACTGCTCATGCTGCACCTGGCACTAAATTCCCACAGGACACCACAACATGGATTCCGAGAGACGACTTCGGGTGGAATCAGCTCTCTGACGGACAACACAGTCTCAGCGCACTCTCAGTAAGCAATGGCTTGTTCTTCCTAAAAACCACGCCTACCAATTAAAAGAAAAACGCAAGTATTTTATAAAGCAGAGACAGCAACATGCACCAGGTCTTGCCGTTCAGAGGTAACCATCCAGTGGGTGACTTCTGTGTGATTCTACTCAACAGCCCCAAACTGGTGGAGCTGGCCCAGAGCTGGGCTGCCATGAGCCTGTGGGTCTGGATTCAGACTGGGGCCCAGGTGTCTCTGCTCCTCATGTCAGGGGCTGCAGCTGGGGAGACCTCCTTGGCAGGGGCTGGCTTGACTGCCTGGTGTGAGCATCTTTGGAAGAGGATGTCCTCCACCTAGACACCCGGGGCCAGATGCGGGTGACAGATTTGAAGGCTGGACCTAGCCAGACACCAACCTCTGCAAGGCCTCTCCACACGGCTGGGTTCTGACGGGGAGTTCCCACAAGGAGGACAGAGGTGAGAGTCCCAAGGCCAAGTGGAAGCCACATAGTGTCACATCACCTGTTCTCCTGGTTACAAGTGAGTCAGCAAAGCCAGTGCCGATCCCAGGATCTCGATTTGATTCCATTTCTTGATGTGGAAGAATGAGGTCACACTGCCAGAGAGGGCTTTGGGATGGGAGGTGGTGCCATCTTTGAAAGCCCGCCTTGCCCTGAATGACCATCATTCCAGAAAACTCTTGAGGCACAAATACAAACAGGCGACAGATGGATGGTGACATCTGCAGTCGACGTGGAGCTCTCAAAGGTGGCTTCGTGGACAGAGATGCCTTTGAAAGAACATAATTGTTTAGTCAGGCTTTAAATGAATATGATAGAGCTTAATGCGAATTGAACAGGAGAAAACAACCTGATGTAAAATTGAGGCAGTGGCTGGGCCTCAGATCATTACTGACTACGAGAGATACTAGCTCCTAAACGCACTGAGAAGGAGGAAATAAATGGCACGAAAACATTTACAGCAGGGAGTCCTTGTCTTTTAAAGTATATCTTCCCGGTTTTATGGAGTGAGGGGCTCCCTGCTAGAGGGTCCAGAGGCCAGCATCTGCCCTCCCTAGGCCTGGATCAGGTGTCCACTTGCCAGAGTGAGGAGAGACGCTGGTGCAGCCAGGACTCCTCAGGTGGCTGGATCCTGGTCCTGCGTCAGTACGGACTCAGAGCTCTTTCATTCACTTGTCCATAGACACGTGTGTGTGCACTCACTCACACAGGAACTGTGCCTCCCTCCACTCCCTGGGGTACTGTGCCTCCATCTTCCCTGGAGTACTGGGTCTCCCTCCACTCCCTGGGGTACTGTGCCTCCATCCTCCCTGGGGTACTGTGCCTCCATCCTCCCTGGAGTACTGGGTCTCCCTCCACTCCCTGGGGTACTGTGCCTCCATCCTCC
>PVHX01025223.1:0-22698 GCA_004024805.1 Geosciurus inauris | reverse complement strand
TGACCAAAAGACCTGACAAGAACAGCATAGAGCAGGGAAAGTTTATTTGGGGCTCACAATTTCAGATGTTCAGTTCATATATGACCAACTCCATACCTCTTGGCCTAAGGTAAGGCAGAACATCATGGCAGAAGGGCATGCACAGGAAAGCAGCTCAAGACAAGAACAGCAGGAACCAGAAAGAGATTTTCCAGGGACAAATTATATAACCAAAAAGCACGCCCCCAATGACCTACCTCCTCCAGCCACACACTACCTGCCTTCACTTAACACCCAGTTAATCCCTATCAGGGATTATCACACTGGTGGGGTTAAGGCTCTCATAACCCAATCATTTCACCTCTAAACTTTCTTGCATCATCTCACACATGAGCTTTGGGGTACTCCTCACATATAAACCATAACAGCGTATCTTTTGCAATTCTAGAATTTCCTAGAAAAGTAGAGAATTAAAGAGTCTCGGAATCCAACGTCCATGTGGAGAAATAGACAAATATTTGGCTTACTCTTTGTTTCTGTCTCTCTCACTTCCATGTCCTCAACTTGAAAAGAATATTATTCCAAATTCAATTGACCTTTTGACCTGTGACATAGAAGCAGGCAGAATGGGACATTTGGCTACACCCCCTCCTTTTTTTTGAGGTCCTTCGAAACAAAATCCTCCTGACAAAAGAACTCCAAATACTAGTCTTTCCTAAAACTTTGAACAAAATTTCTATGTTAAACATCAAATCTCTCTTGGTCTTGATTTTTCCTTTGAAAGGAATAGCTGGTTAAGAAAAGGTTCTGATGTTTAGGATATTATGTATATAAACATCAATTGGCAATCTGATTTTATGCAATATCTGGCACATAACAATTTTTTTTTAATTATAAAGACTACAGATAGATAGATTCTATGTCTTGCAATGAGTCATTTATATATCCTGCCTCATTTTTTTAACAAATAGAAAATGCCATTAAAGTCATTTGCATAATTTAGCACAAACCAAACCTAACAGTGTTCTTTTTCCAGCTCTATACAGTTCTAAGTTCAAGAATGTGATGTCATTGTCAGAAATAAATTACTTTATGTATATTATACTGCCTTTCCTTCTTTGTATATTTAAAATTCATATAATTTCAGTTATTTCTTATTTTTTTCTTTGAAATGAATTCATTTTGTGGTATTCTGAGAAATACATTTATATTGTGGATTATTTATGTGTTTCCAGTATACCTAACTGGTCTCATGTTTATTTTGTTTGTCTCATTTTTTAGTTGCTCTTATCAAAAGTGTTTACATTTCTTTATTTAACTCCTATTGATATTTCTTATTTTCCATGGTAATGGCTTCTCCAATTAGTAACATTCTTTGGACCAATTCTAACTTTATGACTTGGTATATTATTTTTACTGTATTTCATACAGACCAAATATCTATCACATATAATAAAGTTTGCAATTACTTTTAAATTATCTAGCTGCTTCTTATCTTAAAAGGTGTAATGATTATTTTCAGTTATCAGAATATCAAATAAATAATCATTGTGGTACTTCACAACATTTTTCATGCTCTGTACTTTCATTTCTCTTTCCTTTCACCTTTGGTTCTGCCATAAATACACCTCAAACTCCTCAGCCAAATCTTGAACTTTAAGATACTGTTGATGAGAAAATCAGTAATTTAAAAGCCAAGAAAAAGGAGAAGATATTGTCTTTATCTTTCTGGAAGGGGGTTTCTAGGAATTGAACCCAGAGGCACTCTACCACTGAGCTACATCCCCAGCCCTTATTAATTTTTTTTAAATTTTGAGACAAAGTCTGGCTAAGTTGCCCAAGTCTGTGTGATCCTCCTACTTCAACCTCTCTCAGATTGCAAGGATTATAATTTTTTGCCACCACTCTCAACTCCTATCTTCTTTTATACTTTTTTTTTAACTCTCCAAGAGAAAATTAAAACATTCCAACAAGTACATGCTCACTTTGCTTAGAAAAACATTTTTGCATCTAATTGAGAAATATTTTCTGCCATTCTGAACCTAATTTCTGATTTTAATAATCCAACCCTACCACAGTTCCCAAATTATAATAGGCCTTCAAAATAATGAAGGGAACAACTATTTTCTTAGCCAGACATGATGTACATAAGTCCTTTATCAACATTTCCTATAAATTTCACATGAACTCTATATGATAATATTCGTTATTTTTCAGATGAAGGGAGTGAGACTCAGATTATATCATTTGTGATAGCTAAGTTAGAAATTAAACATAAGTCTTACAGTTTTCAAGGCACATACTCTTTCAATATAGAATGCCACAGTTTTTGTGTTTCTCAATTTGAACCAAAGTCAAAAGGAAATTCAAGCAATTGCTTTTCAATCACCAAGTTGTATTTTTTCTTTTTAATGAGTATATTTTTTCCTATTTTATTCGATTTCAATTATTTTTTAAAGGTTGCCAAATGTAACAGGTAGAAAACATTGAAATAAGGACATTAATTTTAAAGTATTTTCGTATAAAAGTATTACTTGTGGCTTGCAAGGAATTTGATTGGAAACTCATAACATTCTTTTTATTATGCATAGGATGCTGTTTTTTCTGCTAGTGACCTTCTTATGCATTTCAGCCATGATTGAAATAATGATGATATTGTGGTGAGGCCAATTCCCATGTCTCTACCCACCTTAGCCCAAACCAGTAAGTGCTGCAATTTCTTTTCAAAAGGTATTATTAGGTGAGAGGTATAGTTTGAATTTTAAAATCAAAAGACTAGCTGAAAGACGTAATCTTTGGTGTGTTTTACTGAACATTCAAACCCCCTTGGATTTTTTCTGCTACTCGCTTTGTGTCTTCCTACACATTACCTTGTATTTCAAATTTTCTTCCTGGAGCTTTTATAGTTTATGATCTGTCCCAGGAGCAGGTTTAAATTGACAGGCCTCATGGAATTTTTTTTTTTTTTTAAAGATCTGAAGAGGCAAGAAGGAATGCTTTCCAAAGGAAAGAAGTATTTACTTGGAAAGAGAAATTCTCTGAAGGACATATCCACCACAAGCAGTTCCACTTTTTACTATCTCTTCAGCACCACTATGTATACTAACCAGGCCTCACGAAGTGGAAGGAGACTTTGGGAGAAAGCAAAGGAGCAGAGCAGGATGATCTTAGGACAGAGAATAAAGAGTAGAAACGACATGAAAGCAATATGACAGGTCTGTTAAGCATGAAAAGAAACCCCAAACCAGTAGATAGAATACAGATATTAGCAATGGGGACTTTAGGTGGGTCAGCCCTGGGGCACCAAACCATCTAGTAGAAAAAATACTCAATGAGAAAAGAACCCTTCCTTTTGAGGAAAGGAAGCTTCTAAAACAATGCATTCTCTCTAGAATAAAGTATGATTGAAAATATGAAGATCTGACGAAGCCTCTAGATACAGTATAAATCTTATAACTTTCCTAAAATGTCGAGTTTACTCTAAGGTGAATCTAGCATGAGGAAAATATTGCAGATTTCTCAGTTTGTTAAGCTAGCAGAGATGTAAGAAACCAAAATCTTCGTGAAAATCTTCAGGTAAAGTATATGGAAGCAAAATATAAATAATAAGTGTTTGGAAAGCCAAATTTTAACATCACACTTTTCAACTATAATTTAAAATATTATTTTAGAGTAAGTAAAGAAAAGTTTAGTACTTGGAGGGCAGAGTTTTAGAATGTTACTACATTTTTGAAGTGATTTGTTTTCAAAATGCCAAAACAACCCTTTCTCAGAATACAATGCTAAAATAGGAATCTAGAATCTCCATTTGAAATGACAAAATATTTGAAAGTACATGGTAACACAAATAAAAATAACATTCCAAGGGCTGGGGCTGGGGCTCAGTGGTAGAGCACTCGCCTAGCATGTGTGATTCACTGGGTTTGATCCTTGGCATGACAGAAAAATCAAATAAAGGTATTCTGTCCACATACAACTAAAAAAAAATTTAAATAGTGTTCCAATAAACTTTAAAATATTTTATTATGCATGTCCATGGTCTCGTTTATAATGCCAGAAACATTTTGCAGATGATCTCTTATGTTGTGGTTTAGACAGTGTTTCAGTGATGCCTTTCAGGGGTTACTAGTCATGGTATTATATCAATGAGAGACAACTCTACCATCCTTCTCTCAGAATGCATCCCCCCTTCATTCTCCCTGCTGCATGGCTGTCTCTTTTGCACATCCCTGACAAAATGCATCAAGCTGTGAATACCACAAATATTGATGCACGTTCATTCAAGATATTTCTCTGGCTTGCAATCTTTGTCTCTCCCCTATGTGCTCAAAGTATATGAATGCCTATAATTAATCTGCTCAAACTACTTCAACAAAATACCAGAGGCTGAGTGGCTTAAACAACAGAAATGAATTTTCTCAGTTCTGGGGTCAAAAAGTTCAAGATCCAAGTACCATTGGGTTCATTTCTGGTGCAGTTTCTCTTCCAAGTTTGCAGGTGGCTGTCTACTCCCTGTGTCCTATCATGGCCTTTACTTTTCATGCATGCAGAGAGAGAAAGAGCTTTTAGATGCTTCTCATCTTATATTCATAACAAACACTGCCCTCTGGACTAGGAGCTTACCCTTTTGACTTCATTTGACATTAATTGCTAATTCAGTTCATAATAAAGTCTTAAAAACTCCAGCCTCTCACTACTACTTCCCCTTAGTCTGCAAATTGTTCACATTCCCTTAATTTAAAATAAAAAACAATCTTTCCTTTCATTATCCCTTCCCTTGAAATGCCATCCATACTCTCTTAATTGGCATTTCTTAGAAGTGAAGTTGAACTTTCCTCATATTGTATTATTAACTATCCATCTACGCTTACAACTCCACTGAAATGGTTCTATTTTTGTCGGTAAGACTAGTCATCAAACAAGATTTATTTTTCCCACTTCCACAAGCATTTTACCTTCCGAAACAATGACCCCATTTAAATACTATTTGTTTACAAAACCACTTTTGCTTTCTGTAGGCAATCTTAGGATATTTTTGTTGGGCATACTGTGTCTTTCTGATCATTCTTTTCTGACGCATTTCTGTAAGTACTACTTAACTTTCAGAATTGTACACACATAGCCTTATACTCATATTTTACTTACCCCTGTCTTACTCCAATTTCTTTGTACATAATTTGATATGTCACATGTTTCCTCAATTGCCTGGCACCTCCCATGTGTTCTCATCACAGAGCCCTATTTACCCATCAATCTTTATTTTCATCTCTCTCTGTCTACCTTCTTTCTCTCATTTCCTTGTGTCAACCTTCACCATTCTCTTGAAGTTCTTACAAAAGAGTATCTGTTCTATTGCCCATTTCCCATTATCAAAAATAAATTAAAGAGCCAGGTGCAAGCCAGGCGCGGTGGCTCATGCCTGTAATCCCAGCACTTCGGGAGGCTGAGACAGGAGAATCGTGAGTTCAGAGCCAGCCTCAGCAGCAGCAAGGTGCTAAGCAACTCAGTGAGACCCTGTCTCTACATAAAACACAAAATAGGGCTGGGGATGTGGCTCAGTGGTCAAGTGCCCCTGAGTTCAATCCCCAGGATCAAAAATAAAGAAGAAGAAATTAAAGGACACTAGTTTAGCTTTGATGAAGGATGAGAAATGTAGGTAAGTAGGTAAAATATATCATGGCCACAGATTCTCTAGGTGACACCACATTCCATCAAACTCATTTCACAGAGAAAACACACCAACTTCTTTACACACAAGGATATTTTTCCTGTATATTTCAAAAATATTCATTCTCCCATTGTCAGGAACTTCTATTCCTTTTTCCCTCTCATCTGTATCATTACACTCTTCCTCTATTATAGGCAATTTTACTTGGGCATATGAACATGTGAAAGTTGTCCCTCCCATTATAAAGAGCTCATGCTCGATGCTAAATCATTCACTAGCTACTTTTTCTATCCCCCTAATTTCACAGCAGAATCCATCAAAAGTTTCAATCATTTTCATTGTTCGTATTTTTTCACTTTGTATGTACCTCATAACTCTTGGTGATCTTGTTATTTTCTTCTTACTTATCTTTATTGGAATTGTATTCACCAGCAACTACTTTGTGGCTAAATATTGTTTTGTGTATATCAGCTTTCTACAACATTTAATATTTTTGGTCAAACATGCCATCTCCAGAACCTATCTTTAATAATAACAAAATCTTTAATTTACTACTTTTTCTCCTACCTCTGGACTTTTCTTATCGGTCTCTTCCATTGGGCACTTTCTCTGTCCTCTTCTAAGAGGTGAATATTTTTCTCAAGCTGTCTTCTTTCCTTTATAGATGATCTTATTAACTCCAGATTTTAGTCACTACTGATGTAAAAAATCTGGACCTAAAGCTCACATTCCCCTCTCTTGAGCCCCTTACATTGCCAGTGAACTACGTACTGGAAATCTTCACCTGTATATCTCTTGGACACATAAAACTGCTTGTATGTAAAACTAAGTAAGTAATCAATCCTACATTCCAAACATAACTCTCTACATCAATAGTAAATGATGTATATATTTCATATTTTGTCCCACTGGGAGACTAAGGTAATATTAGAGACTGTGAAATATGTATGATCACCTCTTAGTCCTACAATGAATTTAGCAAAATATACTATTTGGTGCAAATTTTTAATATCTATCAACATTGTCCACTTTCATTTAATCATTTTGTCACCATTTGGTTCTGATCTACATTCTCTCTCATTTGTGGGACATAAGGAAGTATTTTAACTGACCACTATATCCTAATCTTTTAATGGAATACAAGTTTATTGAGTACCTACAGCTGATAGCGCATGAGCCTGTAGTGGGAAGTAAGGTAAATAAGGACATTGTTTACATGAAGTTTTTCATCTACTGGAGGAAAAAAAACTAAAATATAACTATCTCATGGGTAATTGAACATACCAAGCTTTATTTTAAAAAAAAGCAAGGGAATTTACCTAGAATAGAGTCATGAGAAGCCAGAAGTACAATGCTTATACTGGAACTTAAGGGATAAGGATACACCTCTGCCTTAGAACTGCAGAGTTAAAGAATGTCCCAGATTGAAGGCACAAATAGCTTGGGGAATGCTTAAGGGTAATAGAGAAGAATATCTAAAGAATTGAGGCTATCAAGTATTGCTGGAAAATTACAGAAGGAGAGGATAAGTCATGATACCAGCACCAGATGAAGGTAGAGTTGTAGGCCAAGAACTGGTGAAAGATTGTGAATGATCTTTGTCTGTTACTGTGCTTAATACAAATTCCTGTTGCTAAGCTACATATATAGAACTAAGCATGCTCCATTACTATTCTTTTCTTGCCCGTTACTTATATATGTTGTCATTTCTAGTGCCAAAGATTATATCATGCTCATTTCTTTAGGAGCATGTCTGGGACATATTAAACTTTTGGAATATTTTTGATAATTAGATAAGTGAATGAATGAATAAAAGTCTTTGATAAAAATTCCAAACCCTATTCTGAACTCTAAAACTTTTATCAATTTGTAGGATCTGAAACTATGGTTGCTCAGTTATATACTGTTGTAACCTCATTCAATATACATATCCATGAGTATCTCTTGATACCTGCTCGCTCAGTCAGAATCAGTGGTGATTAAGTTTTAAAATTACATAAAAACATGTTTTAAAATTACTTATATATTTATATATATTATATATACACACATATATATACATATATATACATATATATACATATATATGTGTGTGTGTGTGTGTGTTTGTGTGTGTGTGTGTGTGTGTGTATATATATATATATATATATATATATATATATATATATATATATATGAAAGAAAAGAAAAGTGGTGCAGGACTAACGACACACATACCTTGGATAAGAAGCAGATTTATTTGTCAGAAGTCTGACAGGCTGCTCTGCACAGAGCAACAGAGAGCAACAGCAACTCCCCCTTGAATGTTAAGTTTTATAGGCTACAATCGTGGCCCTGCGTTACAAATGGGTTTAGTCCTACTGACACAGCAAGCATCCCCTGATTTTGTGGAAGGCAAGTTTGTTTATTGGGAACAGAGATAGGCAGTTTTCCAATCTCTCAGAAGGGGGAACAGGGAAACCAGCACATCCCTTTGTCTTCTCAAGGAGAGAACAAGGAAACCAGTATGTCTCCATCTCAGGGGCTGGTAAATTGTCTCCTATCTCTCAATGAGAGAACAGGGAGAGACAGGCATATCTCAGACTGGTAGGTATTTATCTAGGGCTAGTTTCTATTCTTGAGAATAAGAACAGTATTCATAAAGTGGGGATGGGAGAAAAGAAGAGGGCTGCAATTATGCCAACAATATGTAATTCCTAAAAAATTCCTACTCATATTCAAAACCCAATTCAATAAACTCCTTTGTTGCCGGGTGTGGTGGAGAACACCTGAAATCCCATTGGCTCTGGAGGATGAGGCAGGAGGTTCACGAGATCAACACCAGCCTCAGTAAAAGCAAGGCACTAAGCCCCTCAGTGAAACTCTATCTCTAAATAAAATACAAAATGGGCCTGGAGATGTGGCTCAGTTATCGAGTGCCCAAGTCCAATCCCCAATACCAAAAAAAAAAAAAAATCACACCAAAAAAACTCCTTTGTTGATGCCCTGATCCACATCCCCCGATTAGGGTTACCTTCTTCCTCCTCTGTTTTGCAAAGTGATGTTTTTATTATGTGCTAACTGGCATATCCCTATTAGATTGCAATGGATAGTTTATGTATCTCTCACTATATTTGGAGTTTCTCTGTGCTTTATTTGTCCTGGTGTTATGGGCACATAAACAGTGCATGCCTCCATAGTAATTGCTCAATAACTGTTGGCTAAGTGAATAAAGATACCTTCCAGTTTCAAAATTTTGTGATTTCTTCATTTTAAGTGACTTAAGATCATTGTTTCTTTTGTAAAACTTTCTAGTACTATATAGTGTATCCAGAAAACAATAAAGTCAGTATCCTACTAAACTAGTATTCTCACTGGACTTCATGAAAACAGTTGTTCCTCTTATGTCAACTTACATATAACTGTCGGACGTGGCCTTCTTAAAAAAGCAGGAAATAAAGACAACAATCCTTAACTATTAAAAACTTCCAGTAGCTTTCATTCCTCATTGCATCAGGATCAAACCTTCCCACTTGATTTTTTTAGGACTCTCTGTATTATTTAACCTATTAGGAACTGCCTTTTCCACTTTTGACCTTCATCTTCCCTTGTATGCACACCATGATTCTAACATGGGTACCCAGTAAGTGGAAAAATCCCTTTCCTGATGATTGATCCTAACACTTTTCACTAAGAGTATAATATATACTTACCCATGGAGCCTAGGCATGTTCCAGTACCTCATGGTAATTTCCTTGTTGGAAGCTGAAAGAGGCTAGGAGTAGCATGAACAAATATGAAATCAACTGAAGGATGACAGAATTTCTGGGAGAATTACGTCTTGGGACAAAATAATTCTGAGAACAGGAGGGACTATCTAAGTCATCTATGTTTCTGACAAACTCAAGTCTTGCTTTTACCTGAGCTCCAGTTACATTTTTCTTTTTTTAAAGTACTATTAATCTTTTATTATAAATACAGTGAGTAAGCAGGGCCACTCTCTAAAATGTCTCTGGGTTCTTAGCCTGGCGCTGGGCAGAGCAGTAAGCTGTGGTCAGTCTTAGTTGATTAATGACTCCTCTAGAGAGCCTGTTAAGCCTGAGCATCAAAAGTCCACATTTTCAAACAAGCTTCTCAAAGCTTTCATTCCCAAAGAGGAAACTAAAGAAAACCAGATGACAATAACTTCAAATTGTACGATGTTCTGGTTGTCAAATTTAAATACAGAAAAAAAAATTTAAATAGAGATTTCCTGTGTGGTAAGAGGCTGGCTGGTGCCAATTTCACATTTTGCACTTTGGTATCTGGTAAAAGCCTGTTCTGCCTGTGAGCTGAGAGGTAAAGAAAACTCTGTGCTCCATGGGCACATAAGAACATTCTACTTTCCTTAATGTTTCTGGGTTACACAGGGCAAGGACTATATTCACAGTGAAGAGTGTTAGGATTAATCATCAGGAAAGGGATTCTTCCATTTACTGGGTACCCATGTTAGAATCTGATTTGGTCAACACCTCCTTTAAAATAGTTATGTATTGAAATGAAAAATCTATCACCTAATATGGCCAGAGAGATTAAGGGAGTTGGTCCAGCTGACCACAGGAGACACCTTTAATTCAAAACCTAAACCATGAACATAGTGATTGTGATTCTGGAGTTTTACAGCACATAAGGGATTCAAAAAGCATATTAATCCACCTCCAGCAACACTGCCAATTTAAAAGAATGATTAATCTTCTCTCCCACTTGATTCAACCTGGCATATGTATTATACCACTCTAAATGCTAGCAGACTCCACGCTTATGGCTTCCATTAGGTAGCATTTAGTATCCATGAAAACTTTCTTCAAGAAGTAATTACTTCTGAGACTATAGACATTTCAGATGGGAAAAGAGAAAAAGAAAACAGGAGAAAATACAGGGAACTAAGAAAAATAAGAAAATACCAAAAAAATGCAAGCAGGTTGATCTAAAAAGGTAATTTAAAGATTATTTAAGAGATACTAGTGAGCATTTATTTTCTCTCTTCTTTAAATAAAGCTCTCTGTTTTCTATGTTAAGATTTGTACCTGTTTATTATCTAATGTGCACTTAAAGCCTCTGGAAAGAGATGTGTTCATTCTAGTTTCCTAATCTATCACGATCAATGCCACAAGCGAGGCACCTCTTGGGATATGATGGACTCGGCAAAGGCTCTGGAATTCAGCCTGTGTGTGATCCTTTAAGACTGAGTCTTAAGGCTTTTTCTGTGTGGTGTTCATGATACCTAATATAGGTATAACATGGAGACATAGAAGGTTCTAGCACTCATAGATTATTAAAGAGTAAGTCAAAATATTTTTAAAATAAAACATTTTGCTTCAGAAAAACAAATGCATTTTATTTGCAACAAGACTTTAGTAATACTATACATTGTATACTTTTAAAGAATATAATTAGTGAACCACTTGTTTGCTTCCCTGTCTTACTTAACTGGCATTCAGGTAGGTTTTCCATCATATGATTTGACTTACATCCTAAAACAGTTCTAAATATCTTGAAGACAGGCCTTCCTGCTCTTTCTTTCCACCTCACCCCTATTCTGTTGGAAATATCGAAATCCTTCAATAGAACACAAACCACCCTTGAAATAAAAGGAGCAAAATGTTGGTCATTGCCAACTCCAGTATATCTGTATCAGAAGGTAAATGATAAGGGACACAGCCAGAATTAGAATTAGAACAACTACTGCACTAGAACTCAAAGGCAGGGAGTAGAAAGGAGATTCCAGATGAAATGGGGATAGTAAGCCAAGGGCCATGTTCAATTATTTATTAGTTAATAAAAGAATATCTGTGTGTTTTTACAGAATAGGAAAAAAGATAGTGTTAAAAGCCTTCAGAGTGACACAGCAACATAATGGAATCTCTTTCAGTCACTCCACACCATTTGTCTTGCCTACAAATAAAAAGAAAGGATACTGATTTACATTAATCAAACTGATATTAGAAGCAGACCTAAGGATAATTTATTTCATAGATGGAAATTCCCCCAAAAGAAAAAATGAGTTCTTTCCCCAGGAAATATCTTTAAGAAGCCTCAGGAGCAAAGTTTGGTGGTATTAATTGTTCCAATTACTTGACATAATTGTTTCAGACATAGATGTTTAACCTACTTGTAGTTGGAAGGTGACAAAAAGCTTACTAAGTTTATTCATTTACACGAAATCTCTAGCAACTTCTGAAACCAAGAGGTATTTTATCACAAGTGATGAGATCACTAAAACTATCCAAGAACCACTTCTGCAAATTTCTGGCACCAAGAAGTAATAATCAAGTTTCTTTAGTAGGCTGGTCAGAAAGAAAAACAATATGGTATGATAAAATTTGCTGTACTTGATTCTTGGGATCTCTGAGGTATATATTAGTGTCCTAAAGTTCATACTGATTCCTGCCTCTAGAAAATGCATTCTAAATCTATCTTTTATTTCTCACTATAAAAACTGTGTATGTCATGAGAAGACCAATAAAAATGCTAGTATTGACAATGAAATTATTTTTCTAGTAGTGGAATTAGAAGAGAAGACAACTTTCATTTTGTCCTATTTCTACAATTAAAAGTTTTTTGTTTCTTGGGGTTTTTTTCCTGTCACAAAGACTCTAATCAATGTCAAGTCTGAAAAGACTTGAGTGTAACTGTCTCATAGCGTCCTGGTGACAAACTTAAACTTTCTCATCTGTCTCTAATGTAGAAAATGATGCACAGTTTGGGTTGTGGATTCATGCTATTGTAGGAAAAGAAAGCAAAGTATCCTCATTAACACTGTGCTTTAACTAGCTTCACTAATGGGCTTCAGGCTTTCTGAACAGAAGCAATTAGGAAAGAACTTTAAATTTCATACATTCTTCCAGAAGGATGAAAAGTTGAGATGTTTTAACCTTGGTTTTATGATTGGGGGGATGCAAAGTTAGATTACTCCCTGTCAAAGCAGAAATCAACCTCTTGCAATGAATAAATGCTAATTAAGAAAAAACAGAGTAAGTATATTGTATTAAGTTTCTTTCCTGAGCTTTGGATGCACATCTCAAACCAGTTTCCAGAGTGACCATGAGTGCTTCTTAAGAATGCCAATGCAGTGCTCCTTCCAATTAGCAGATGTGGAGACCAGTCAGAATGCTGTTGTGCTTCATAAATGAGATGGGGGTGGGAGGTGAACAGAATAGAATATTTCCCTCTTGTGTCTTACAAAGCAGTATCTTCTTATGACTCCTCTATTTCTTCCTTGCTTATATTGCCTAATATATGGTTTATAAGTCAAATAAAAGAACACGGAAAATGCCCAAGCTTTTTATCTTTTTAGATATATCAACAAAGGAAGATCTCTCTATTCAAGAAAAAGAGAATCTAGAAACACCAGGGAATGTACCATTCCCAAAATAACTACATGAAACAAATTCTTCCAAATTTTCCCAATTTCTCACTGAATCAACTATGAGTAATTGAATTATTATTTCTTAAGATTATCATAGATAAAAATCTCAGCTGAATGCTAAAAATTTTAAAACTTTTATTTTGTTGTTGTTGTCGATCTTCCTTGTCCCAGGTCCCCACTCACAGTGGCAATTCAGTAGCTCCCTCTTATCCACAGAGGATATATTCCAAGACTCCAGTGTATACCTGAAACCACAGATGGCACCCAATCCTATGTATATTATGATTTTTCCCATATCATACATATGTATGATCAAGCTTAATGTGTAAATTAGGTACAGTGAAAGACCAACAATAACTAATAACAAATGAGAACAATTATAACAATGTCCCATAATTTGTAAAAGTTATACAAATGTGGTCTCTCTCTCTCTTTCTAAATATATTTTTGTACTGTACTCATTATTATTCTTGAGATAATATATCATGACACAATGCCTCCATGAAGAGATGCGATGAGGTGACATGAAGTTACACTATTGGGTGAGGGGTTACTTGAATACAGGAACTGCTGCAGTAACAGTTGCTCTGATCCCAAGAGAGATACTAGGAAACAAAGTCAGGTAGTGTACACAGCATTTACACACAAGACAAATGAATGATTCATGTCCCAGGCTAGATGGAATGGAACAGCATGAGATTTTATCAAACTATTTTCAGTGGTGCATAACTTAAAAACTTTTGAGTTTTTTTATGGAATTTTCCATTTAATATTTTAAGACCACTTGACTGCAAGTAATTGAAACCATGAAAGGCAAAACTGCAGATAAGGGAGAACTACTACAGCAGATATCCAGATTTTAAACACACACACACATACACAGTGATTCCTTAAATGCAGAAAACATGATCCAGTGAAGATTCCCATATATTTGATAAAGTGAATCAGCATCAAACAAAGGAATAAGCTTCCCCAAGAAATGTTTAACATAAAATAGCAGCTCCTCTTAGTGAATCAAAGAAACAACTTTCCCAAGTTATCTATTGATCACTCCTTCCAAAGTAACCCATAGATTCAAAATTACTAATATACTTAACCTTTAGTTCAATTGTTCAGAAATTTTGAGCATATTTGTAGGGTGGTGTTCTGAATGGGAAATATTTTCCTGGGCTTAATGTTTGTGTTTTTATACTGTGCAAACACTGGAATTACTGTGGAATATCTGTAAACTTCATAAGAAACCCCAGATGTCAGCAATTTGCCGTGTAAGATTTAAAGTGGCTAACACTGTTAACCTTCATCAGGAACAATATTGGTGGGCCAAACCACAGGGGCCTTCCCATCCATCTCATTCACCCAGGATAATGTGAGCAAGAATCGAAGGTCAGTCCGACATTGACCACAATGCACAGTCCACTAACAAAAAATGGCTTCAGCCAGCTCTTGTTACTGAAGAAAATGACCTTTTAGGAATCATCAGGAAATCTATTTTGAGTTTTAGAGGAGACAGGATATTATTTAAACTTTGATTAAATGTGATTCTTAATACCCCTTAGTTGTAGTGGGTATATGGGGTTTCAGGTAAGGACAACAGATTTCTCAGAGGAAGTATTTTCATGACATATTTTTTTGTACAGCAGATAAAGGAGAAGTCTATACTTATTTTTAAAAATGAAGTAAAACTGTTTATAGCAAGTGAGGTGTGATTAATTCTTAAAATATGCTGAGTCAAGGAAACATGAAAATTGAAGAGATCGAAGAAGGGTAGACATCCCTGATGCTTAGTTATGCTCTTCCCTCTGATGTCAGAACATGGTTGCAATAACTACTTCAATCACAGTGGATTTTCCAAAAATACAGAATCATCATTCTTTGGTAACCTTTGCTCATTTGCCTCTTACGCCCACATCAACCCTCCAATGTGCATTTATGTTTCATCAGCGGACTTCAGAGGTGTTTCCCTTTGTATAATTATTGCAGCGGATTGATAGAATATTGGCCAGCAATGGATCATACTTCACTGTATTCTTGTCTTTGTGTAGTTTCCTCCTACATCAACCTGGGCTTGGTTATGTGGCTTGCTTTGGCCCAAACAAGTATCAATAGCTGAAGCTTGAAAGGCACCTGTGCATCAGGGTTTGTTTTTACAGAACACACACCATATGAAGAAGACTAAGATAGGTTAATGAACACCTGCTGCAGTCAACAGCCAACACCAGTGGTCAAACATGGTCAACCAACCCTAGTCAAGCAGCCAGATGCTAGTAGCCTCACAGATGTCGTCACATGAAAGCAACATAGATACACCAACCCAGCTGACTCCAAACCAAATTGCTAATTCACGAACTTGAAGAAATAAAATGATTGCTGATTTAAGCCAAGTTTGGGGATGGCTCACAGCACCACAATATGTACAACTATCTTTAGCCCTAGTTTATTTTCCCATTTTATACCATATTTCCCTTCAAATAGGTATTCCTATTTATTAATTATTATTATTATTAATATTTATTATCATTAATATTATTATTATTCCTATTTATCCCACATTCTAGAAATGTGGTAACTGATACAATTAGAATATTTAGAAAGAGAGACCACATTTGTATAACTTTTGCAAATTATGGAACATTGTTATAATTGTTATATTTTATTATTATTATTGGTCTTTCACTGTGCCTAATGTATACACACATATATATGTATATACATTGTATATGGATATATATGTATGTGTGCATATGCATTAAAAATAACCGTATTTAGTAAACTCCATTCTTGTTTTGTCACAAAATTATTTTTGTCAGTTACTTTAAGAAGGAATGCAGAATTGGAATAAAATGGTAAATTTGTAGACTCTGAACATATTTTACTATGTGCTTTCAAGTCAAAGTGCACTTTATGAAAACATGCAAATTGGCAATATGATTCTAGAAAAGGAGAGGTTTCATTTTAAAGCTTCAGTTTAAAGAATCTTGGAATATTTACTGAAGAAAAAATATAGTAATCCACTAACAGCCATTAAGTCTGGCATTACTCTCCCTTTATCCAGTTTCTCAGAGGTTCGTTTCCCTGGAGTCAATTCTAGTCCAAAAATATTAAATGCACAATTCTAGAATGAAATTTATGGACAAGTACTTCATAAAATTGTAAAGAAATAACTTTGTACTTAGGAATTATAATTTGGGAAAAAGTCATATATTTGTCATTTTCAAAGATATTGACATTTGGCGGTCATTGCTAATTATTTTGACAAGCTCTTTGTTTATAGTTTTAGCCTATATAGAATCAAAATTACAAGGAATTATCTGAAAAGTATTCTGATAAGTTTTGTAATTTTGAAGTTTAACTATGGAGAACAAAAAGTACTTTTGCATCCCTAATTCCCTGAATATTCTTTGTTTTCTAATGATGATTTATTATGGATCTTGTAATTTTATAGCTTTCCTCTTTAGTCATCTGAAAAAGAAAAAATAGTTTTCAAGTTTTAATTCTTACATAAGAAAATTAAAACTGTAATATAGATATATATGTATTAAACAAAACATAGTGCATATGGAGTTCACTACTAACTGCAGTTTCAGGCATCACTGAGGTCTTAGACCATGTCCCTGTAGGATAAAGAGAGGCTATTGTACTTTCCTTTCTTTTCAAAATTTCCTACCAGTGTTGAAGACTACAGAGTACAAGACTGCCATGATGAGGAGAAAAGTAGTTCGAAAGGAATCCTCCAAATGACATATTGCCCAATCACGTCATTAAATAATCAAATTGGAGGTGTGGGCAATTTGAAAGCTGAAAAATGAAACAGATTGAATTAAATGACAGAGTAATGAGTCCTATGATTTCATTTTAAAGGTGAAAGGCAGAAGATTCTAAAAAAATTATGGTGGCTACAGAGAAAATATTTCTCTCTTTAAATACTCCATCCCTCCCCACAAGACATACCCTTTCCACTACCAAGAAAAGCATCCTGGGTAGCAAAACCAAAACGCACATTCAACATCTACAAAATGTCTATGTGAACTACAACATACAGCCAAGTGGAAACAAAACAACCACAAAAAAAAAGGCATACACATGAAGTCTGAAAAAATGGGGGAGAAAAGTAATCCTTAGCAAGAAAAGCAATGCAGGAGGCATCACAATACCAGACCTTAAATTATACTACAGAGCAATTGTAACAAAACCATCATGGTGTTAACACAAAAACAAACATGAAGACCAATGGAACAGAACAGAAGACACAGAGACACAGCCACATAAATTCAGTTATGTCATACTAGACAAAGGCACCAAGAACATACATTAAAGA
The DNA here is from genome assembly GCA_004024805.1 of Geosciurus inauris. Classification (NCBI taxonomy): domain Eukaryota; kingdom Metazoa; phylum Chordata; class Mammalia; order Rodentia; family Sciuridae; genus Geosciurus; species Geosciurus inauris. The sequence continues at coordinate 5,349 of PVHX01025223.1, read as the reverse complement.
AAAGATAGCCTCTTCAACAAATGGTGTTGGGAAAACTGGAAATCCATGTGTAGCAAAATGAAGTTAAATACCTATCTCTCACCATGCACAAAACTCAACTCTTGATCCTAGATCAAGGATCTAGGCATTAGATCAGAGACCCTGTAACTACTAGAAGAAAAAGTCAGGCCAAATCTCCATCATGTTGGCTCAGGAACTAAATACCTCATCAAGACTCCTAAAGTTCGAGCAGTAAAATCAAGAATCAATAAATAGGATGGTATCAAACTAAAAAGCTTCTTAACAGCAAAGGACACAATCAAGGAAGTGAACAGAGAGCCTACAGAATGGAGAAAATCCTTACCACCTGCACCTCAGATAAAGCATTAATCTCTAGGTTAGACAAAGAACTCAAAAAACTTAACACCAACAAACAAAAAAACAACCCAATTAATAAATGGGCAAAAGAATTGAACCAGCACTTCACAGAAGAAGAAATATGATTGGTCGACAAATATATAAAAAAATGTTCAACATCTGTAGCAATTAGAGAAATACAAATTAAAACTATGCTGAGATTTCATTTTACTCCAGTCAGAAGGGCAATAATCAAGAATACAAGTAACAATAAATGTTGGGGAGGATATAAGGGAAAATACTCTCATACATTGCTGTTGGGACTGCAAATTGGTGCAACCCCTTTGGAAAGCAGTATGGAGACTCCTCAGAAAATCTGGAATGGAATCATCACTTGATCCAGTTATCTCACTCCTAGGTTTATACCCAAAAGACTTAAAATCAGCATACTACTGTGATGCAGCCACATCAATGTTTATAGCAGCTCAATTCACAAGAGCCAAGCTATGAAACCAACTGAGGTTCCCTTCAATGAATGAATGGATAAAGAAAATGTGGTATATATACACAAAGGAATATTACTCTGCTATAAAGAAGAAAGAAATTATGGCTTGTGTAAATGGATGGAACTGGAGAATATCATGTTAAGTAAAATAAGCCCATCCCCCCCCAGAAACAAAAGCTGAATGTTCTCTCTGATATGTGAATGCTAACCCAAAAGGGAGGGTGAGGAGGAGAAGAACAGAAGTGCATTGAATTAGACAAAGAAAAGTGAAGGGAAAGGAGAGAGGAAGGGAATAAAAGGAAAGTAGAATTAATGGAACATAACTTTCCTAACCTTGTATTTGAAAACACAACCAGGGAAACTCTGCATCATGTACAACCACAAGAATAGGATCCTAATAAGAATAAGTTATACTCCATGTATGTATAATATGCCCGAATACATTCTACTGTCATGTATAATTTAAAAGAACAAATAAAAAATTAAAGAAACAAAAACAATATGGAGAAAATCAATTGAAAAAAATATAATTTTATCATTATCAGAGACAGAGAATACTATTATTACCATCTCTCCGAGAACAATCACTGAGTCAGCACAGACAAGGCAGATGGGAGCCAGAACTGCCAGAGTCTGAGAGTACTAAGGTTCTGTGAAACCTTGACACTTATCAAACCAAAGTCCCCTTCTAGATTGAATCTCCATTTTAATAAGGATAGGTAAACAGAGTAGCGAGACCCAATAAGTGGAAGTTGGAGTGCCAAAGAGGAAGATTTTAAAACTTATAAGACTATTTTTAAAACTCACATTATGAAAGCAATAGAATACAATGAATATGGAAAATCTGAAGCTAGAAAACATTCTGGTCTATCCTTCTTTCTAAAGAGGAAATTTACTGTATTTAAAAAATGAGCTACAGAAAATTATTCCTGTCAAATCCTATAGAAAGTTAATAAGGGATGAAAAAGAAAAAATAAGGGACCCAACAGGTCCCAAAGCAAGTCAAACATACAAAACAGATGAAATCTGTTATGTGATATTTCAAACCATGTAAAAGGGACGAGAAAAGTGGTAGAAATGAATTTTAAAAGCACAAAACAGAATTGAAAACTCAGAAATGGAGTGATTAGACAATAGAAACATTTGAAAAGAAAGTTGAAAGAATTTATAAAATAATTTGTTTTAAAAAAGTCACTTCTTGAATTATGATTAAAGCAAAAAGAACAAAAGTTTGAATAAATAGAGTGGATGAGGTTTCCTTGGAGAACTGGCTTATTTCAGATCCAGAATAGAAATAAGTAGAGTGTTATTGTCACATTCTGTCATACCAGAATACCACAAGCTGAGAAGATTATTAGTCAGACAAAGAGTGCAATGGTTGATTTAAAAAAAAAAAAAAAGACTGTGGTAGAGGATGTTTCAAAACAATTCAGGGACCAACTTGGATAGAATTCATGAACCTAGAGGGATTAAGTTTTGCACCAATAAATAGAACCTTCTCAATGAAGAAAAAAAATCAAAGAAGACAATTAATTTTTCATCTTTGGAAGATTTGTCATCTTTGTCATCTGAAGTCTTTCCTTTTTTTTTTTTTAAACTGGTTAATAAAAGAAGTATCTGTTCTACCTTTCTTATTTTAACTATAACTCAGGGCAACTTAATAGTGAGAGGACTATTCCTGCTAATAAATAACAAATGATCATATAGTGAGTAGAATATGACCATTTGCCACCCCTTAATAAATTAATAAATTTGGCATTGCTCATTAATAGATATAATATCATAATAAGAGAAACATCCAATTTAGCCAGGCGCTGTGGCATAAACCTATAATCCCAGGGACAGGTTAATGGCAGGAGGATTCCAAGTTCCATGCCAGCCTGGGCAACTTAGAACTTCTCTGAAAATAAGTAGAAACAAATAAGGAGTAGCTTACTGGTAAAGTACTCTCTGAATTTGGTCCCAAGTACCAAAAAGAAAGAAAAAGAAAAGCAGAATTTATACCAACTTAGAATTAATCAACATCACCTCAAAGTAGACTTGCCAAAAAAAATAAAAAATAAAACTTAGGTCTGGTTAATCCTCTAAATTTTTCTACAAATTGTCTGTAAATACAGGGATCAGAGATTTGGAGCTGTGAGATGCATGTTTAAACACAAAGGAGATGCAATTAGCATAATCCAAAGAGTGGGCGATCATACAGATTTATGATTTGGATTCAACAAGTAAATAATTGTAAGAAAAGAAGAACAAATGGAGTTCTTTTAAACTAAGTCTTTAAGAAAAGATATATTTGGATTATGATTCAAATAATTGTTAAGATAAAAGTACATCTTTAAGCCAAGAAAATATGAACTAGATATTTGTTGATACTAAAAAATTATTGTCGTTTGGGGTATATGATGAGATGATGTCATTGGTTTTAAAAAAGTCATGTTCTTAGATTTTAGGAATACACATACACACACACACACACACACACACACACACACACACACTGAGGTTTTTACTAATGAAAATCTGGAAATCACCTCAAAATGCCTGATATTTATAATAGTAGAATAAGATATAGAAAAAATAGATCAACAATTGATATTTAATAAGATTAAGTGATAAACTTTTCTGCTTTCTTTTCTGTAGACATTTGTAATTTCCCATATTAAAACATTTTTTAATCAATACAGATGGATAGAAATTTGTTCTTCTAAGAAGGGACAAAATCATTCTTAAGATTCCTTCATTTTTGGCCAAGAATTATAATCAAACTTGCACCTCAGCTCTCCAAAAAGATAAAAGGAAGGAAAGGAGAGGAAAGGGAAGGGAAAGGAAGGGAAGGGAGAAAGAGGAAGGAAGGAAGGAAGGAAGGAAGGAAGGAAGGAAGGAAGGAAGGAAGGAAGGAAGGAAGGAAGGAAGGAAAGAAGGAAGGAAGGAAGGAAGGAAGGAAGGAAGGAAGGAAGGAAAGAAGCAACAAAGAATAAATCCTCGTGCTAGGTCTGGTGCACATGGAGTAATATCAATATAAGACAAAAATATTTATCTCTTTCTGAAAACCACTTGCTATTATTGTATAGACTTTTGCAAATTTCATGTATTAAATAAATTTACTAGCTAAGTAGCATTCAAGTTATCATATATTAAAATTCCAGAAATAATCATCTAGGTTGAAATGAAACTAAATCTGTTTTGGCCATGAAAGTGCATTCTCTGGTCCTCTTTGCTTTGTCTGTACTTCATGCAAGGTGTGTTGAGATGTTGAGATCTACAGGTTATTAATGCCAAGACTCACAATGGTTCTCTGTAGCTCACTTTCTTCATGCTCAAACAATTCTCAGGAACCTCTGTTGCCAGACCCATTTATTTCCTCTCTCTGATGATTTTATATGTTATGTCTTATCAAATAGATCACAAGTTCCTTCAAGGGCAGAGACCAGAATTGTCTACATCAACTTAACTTTCAGTTCACTATCCAGTGCTTTCAAAATGAATGCTTTTCAGTATATGTTTGACCACAAAGAAAAATAGAAATTAATTTATTCTGAGCAAATAAAATGAATTATATATGAAATAGAATATTACTAGGAGATTAGAGTTAGCACTGGAAATTTCTGACTATAAAATGAATTATCCCCAAAGCCACTGGACAAATCATTGATTACAAACAAAAGCTTTTAAACTGGGAATTATGTAAATTTATAATTGAGGAAAGGGTTACAACAAATATTATTCTAGAAAAGAGAATATTTTATATCTAAAATTGTTTAGCTCTAATAACACTTGTTTTAGAATAGAGGAGATACAAAGTATTCATTCTGATACCTAAGCTATCTATATTCTCCTTCCTATACTTTCTAAGGTTTCAGATCAGTGCTAAATCATCTTTCTTGATATAAAATTAAATTGAACTTTAAAATCCTTTATCAATGTTACTTCACTAGCACTTTAAGGTTACATTGGAAAACCTCCCACAATTTGATGGGAATTGTCCCTTCAGTAATTCACCTAATGTAGAATAATCTTCAAAGTGCACCAGAACTGGAATGTTAATTCTGAATTGGACCACTAAACCACAGCTCCTCGTCTCTGCCATTATAGATGAACCTGCCACTTATCCTTTCAGATTTTGCCTTCAGACCACATTTGGATTCTTTGTCTCTTTCAACTCCCCTTTCAGTCCTCTTCAGATTCAAGAATCCTGACTCCCAAATAAGTACCAATACAAACAGTGTGGTTAAAGGGGCAATTTAGTCTACTCTTGCTTCCAAGTTACTCTGAGTAAACAAGGTGGTTTACATGGTTGTTAGTTTGTTCAGGGGCTTTGAAAAAAGGGGTTTCAGCTCAAGCAAGTTGCGTTGTCAGTAGCATGACATAAGTCTGTGAAAATCAGATTGCATTATTGAGAACTGTGTATACAAAAAATTGTATTCAGGGGGCGGGGCAAGATGGCGGCGTAGGTGGACACAGCTGCCAGACTCGTCAAACAAAAGACCCAAAACGGCGGTACAACCTCC
>PVHX01025222.1:0-22700 GCA_004024805.1 Geosciurus inauris | reverse complement strand
AAAACCCAAAATCCTACATTTTCTATCAAATTCTCAGCCTATCTTTATTTCCCTAAAGCAAAAGAAGTAATTGGATTGAACGATTTAAGACAAAATAAGCTTTACTTTTGTTTTTGTATAATTTGGGGGGGGGGGGTTCTTACTCAGATTATTTACTTACCAACCTTACTAAGAATATTTTAGATAAAGTCATTTATTAAAACTTAAACTTTAGAATTGTATTAGATCTTAGAAATTTAAACCTATCCCAGCCAATAGGGTCATGAGGTTCCCAAATCTGACCAGCAAAGGGATGCTAGAATCAAAGTTTGCAGTCTTTTTTCATCTTCAGTGGTCACTTTATTATACCAAACAGGAGGATATAATTTGCTTTGTTCTCATTATATGCATCTGTCTTTTTGAGTTTATATTGCACATGGCTGGGCCAAATGCAATCTTGTTGACAGTCTATAATTAGCATTTTTAAATGACATTATACTTACCAAGAGAAAATACATTTAAGAAATGCATTTAAAAATTAAACCATTCCTTTTGAATAGGCATGAAAAGCCTTTTTTCAATGCACCGTCTAAAATACGGTTGGTGTCATTCTGGGGCATGACTTCAAATATAACCTGATTTTAAAAAAAAAACCAAAACCTTTGTTTTGCGAAAGTTTAAAAATTTGGAAATGTTTTTAGAATTCCTCTGTCTACATAATTTGTGTTTAAAAAATAGCTTTTCAGATGTATAGTGTTCTCTTTCATTGCAACAGTGATATTAAAGAAGTAATCACTACATGGTGCTTAGTAAAGCTATTAATTCCATGTAATGGCCCTGTCCATCAGAATACACTCAATTTGAACGACTATGAAGAGCTGAAGCCTATGAATGACCGAAGTCATTTTTTTCCTTGGAAGTGAATGTCTGCTATTGTTTAGCTGAAAGCAATAATTATTAGAAGTGGCTCTGATATTCATGAACACTGAGGATGCCTGAAGGCAGTAACACAGATTAGAAAGAAATGCCACATTGTCCCTTCCCCTTACCCAGGAGCCATTAGAACTTTGGGAAAGGGTTCTTTATCTCTTGTATCTGACCCTACAGCCATAGTTTAAAGGACCTACTGAAGTTAATTTTCACATTTTGGTTAAAATAACTCATTTTATGTTTAGTATATCTTACTCTTTCCATTTCGGGGAAAACCCAAAATTGACTCATTTCTTTCAGTTTTTTTTAAATTTTTTTAGTTGTAGATGGATACAATACCTTCATTTATTTTTATGCAGTGCTGCGGATCAAACTCAGTGTCTCACACATGTGAGGCAAGCGCTCTGCCACTGAGCTACAACCCCAGCCCCTCAGCTTTCTTTTTCTTAAACAAAAATGACTCAACATCTTGTATAGGGTTCTGTAGTTTTTCAGAGTGTCCACCTACTTTTGACACACAATAGAACAATGAGCAAATGAACTGGTTATTGTCTATTTACACAACATTCCCTGGGCAAAACTGAGAAAAGCCCATTGGTAACATACTGTTGAGAACTAGCTTTGAAAACTTGGCTTTCTCACTTTTATGGAAAAATAGAACAAATCCAATTCCTGTATTTTTCATTGGTGTTTTCACTATACTTCAATACCCCTAAAAGAACAGGCATTGAAGCCAGGCGCAGTGGTGCATGACTATAATCCCAGCACTTTGGGAGGCTGACACAGAATCGGGATTTCAAAGACAGCCTCAGCAACTGAGGTGCTAAGCAACTCAGTGAGAACACACAAAATAGGGCTGGGGATGTGGCTCAGTGGTCCAGTGCCCTTGAGTTCAATTCAATCCCCATTACCAAAAACAAAACAAAAACAAACAAACATGCTTACGGACAGCAACCTCCAGGAAGGAAGGCAGAGACAGAATAAGTTGCAAACATTCCCCTCCTCTTTAGGTGCCAAGCAGGGAACACAAAAGGGTAGAATGCCATGGGCCTTCATTGTTTTAAAGCACTGGTTCTGGGTGAAGTGGATCTTCTGTTTCTCATCTCCCCTGAACTTTCTCAGGAGGTAGTTCTTCCTTCTCAAATGGAGGAACAACTCAGAACCAGCCAAGTAGGAACCACGGGTTCTTAATGTCATCTTCCAAGACAAGCACAATAGAATCGACAGTGGGATTTTGTCATAAAGTGTTAGGATCTGGAGACACTAGTTCAAAGCACATTCACTTCACTCATCTGTCACTATAACATGTTTCCACCTGACAATCTGGACCTGCTGTCCTTCCTCTTCTTGTACTGGCCAGCTGTAGAGCCAGCTGGAAAGTAAATACCAGTAGCAACTTTGCATTCTGAGCATACTCAATTGCATATCATGGTACCTTTCTCTGTGGGGGTTGGAATAAACTCATTGCTACAGACTTCCCACATCCTGCACTATGATGGTCTGCTCCCAACTGTATACTACTAAACTATATGTTCCTTGGAGCAAGAATCCATTGTCGTTTTTCATCTTGGTATTCCTAGAGTCAAGCGAACTGCTTGCCACAGAAGATGACTATGAAATATTCAATAATTATTGAATTATTGATGCTTCTGAAACAACTCCTTTTAATTTATAGAATTTGGGGGGGGGGGGTTAATTGTACAAAACCACAAAGAAACATTAAAAGTAGCCAGCAAAGAAGTCAGGAAACCCTAACATTGGGCTGGAGTTGTGGCTCAGTAGTAGAGCACTTGCCTACCACGTGTGAGGCACTAGGTTCAATCATCAGCACCACATTAAATAAATCAATAAATATGAAGTTATTGTGTCCATCTACAATTAAAATAATTTTAAAAAAAGCAACCTTAACATTAATAAGGAAACTGTTCTAATATCTGACTTGAGGATGTTTAGTCTGAAAGTAGGCTCCCTAAAGGGAGCAGATACATGCAAAAGGAAATGCTGATTTCATACCAAAACGTAATTAAGTCAAAACAAGCTTTCTGCATTAAGCACACGTTCCAGTGTCCTATTCTGGCACCCCAAACTCTAGAAGGAACCTTTATTGAATACCTTACTCTACGTTGGGCACCTTGAATAAGGACCTCTATTCAACCAAGCTCTAAACCTCCCCTGTGAAGTAGATACAGGACACCACAACAGATATAGGTGAAATTTTCCAGTTCCTCACTCAACTAGTGGCCTGAAAACTCTCTAGCATAGGCTTCCTGGTCATGACCGCTGCTTTAGCATGGTCCTAACATTCCTGGACACTGCTGTGGTTTACCACTCTTTCCCCAGTAAGAATTTCACTTCTCTAGCTGTTACTGCCATTTCTACCCACACATCCTCTATTCGGTCATTTCCTTAGACTTAGCCCAATAATTTGAGGTCACTCCATAGCTCCTTGCTTTGGTCTCAATGTTGGTGTCACCCCAAAATTCATATGTTGAAATTTTCCCCTTTAAGGTGACAGTACTAGGAACTGGGGCCTTTGGAGAAGGGATGGTAGCAGGAGCTGGGGCCTTTTAGTGTCCTCATAAATGAGGCCTCAGAGCTGCCTTGCCTCTTCTACCACATAAGGACCAGCGAGAAGGCACAATCTATAAGAAAGCCCTCACCAAACATGGAATCTGCCAATGTCTTGATCTTGGACTTGTCAGCATTCGGAACCATGAGAAAAAATTTTGTTGTTTACAAGCAACCCAGTTTATGGCAATTTGTTTTAAAGGCACAAATGTACTAAAACATCCTTCCTAGGATCGCTCCCTCTCCCTTTATCTGTCTCTCTCAGGCCTCCTGGGTTTGCTTGAAGCCCATCACTGCTGTCATGAAAGCTGACCTTTCTTGAGGTGAAGCCTGGTTTCCTCACAATTCTAGTACTTGGTTCTTGTTTCCCAATAGTCATGTGGCTTCAAAGGTAGTTATCAGCATCCATATTTTCATTAAACTTTTATTCATTTATTTTTATTGTGCTTGGGAAAAAAAATGTTTTTGGTTTTTCAGTTCAAAGCTTATCTCCTGTTCTCATTCTGAGAAATCTATCAAGTTCTCAATACATCTTCAGAGGTGAAATGAGGAAGGAATTCACTATTGAAGACCAAAGATCTTTTCACCTCCTAACTTTCTCAAACTCAGTCTGAAATTTCCTATCATGACCTGTTAGCCTGTAATTTCATCATTATAATTTGTCAAGAGGCCTTAAACATAGATTAAAAGATAAAATGTACATTAAAGTTAAATTTTCTCAAGACTAATAATATATTTCAAGATCTGGGATCCAGCAACTCATGAGGCTGAGGCAGGAGGATCCCAAGTTCAAGGGCAGGCTGGGAAATTTAACAAGACCCTGTCACCAAATTAAAGGCAAGGGATATAGCTTGGAGGTTGAGCACTTGCCTAGCATGTAGGAGCACTGGGTTCCATCCCAAGCAAGACCCCCACCCCCAAAAAATTTTTTGGAATACAAGAAATATATTTATATGAGAGTCAGGGATTTTCATTCTAGATGGTAACTACAGAGATACATATAAAAATGTGTGTACATAGGTTTTTGGTGTTTTTGTGGTGCTAGGGATTTGACCCAGGACCTCCTATATACTAGGCACTCTGCCACTGAGTTCTACCTCCCTCTCTTCTTATGATATTCTGATACCATCTCTCCAGTTCATAAAGGCTGTTATTGACTCAAAATGCTTGCCATAATATAAGTACTGACAAAATATTTGTTGACACAACAAAATTATGAATATTTTAAAATGTGATGTTAAAATTGTACTGAACAAAATATTGGTTTTATTTCCTCTGCTCTGTTATACACATTAACACCAACTTTCCATGCTAAAAAAAAAGCAGACATGAGGCAAAGGTAAATTTGAAAAAAAAAGAAAAGCTTTAACTAAAGGTAAAGAGATGGGCTTACTATCAAAGAGACGAAAGTATTATTCACCTTTGTTCTTCATGATGGTCTATTACTATAGAGTGAAGAAATCACCTTATTTCTCAGTGAGGATACAGGGGGTATAAAACCAATGTTGAATGTTTAACAATAAAATGTTAAAAGTGAAAGGGTATCTGTATTTATGTTAGATGATAAGGGAGAGGCTACATGTCAAGTAATACTGGTGAAAGGTAAAACAGTAGAACAATTAAAAATGCCACCAATAGTGCAGCACATATCTATATAGGAAAAAGAGAAAGCTGCTTTTCATAAACTGCAGAGTGTGTGTGTTTTGGGGGTGGGGGATGTAAGCCAAGTGCTAAGTTATCTCTCCCAGGAAGAAGAGGTGGAAAGAAAACTTTTAGCTAATCAAAAATTTTAGCCAACCTAGAGATAATTCATCCATAATGTTTCCCACTTTAGCAGTCAGTCCTAAAATAGATTATGTAAATATTACAAGATTTTTTTTCCTTTTTAAATGAGATTAATAGGAGAAAAAAATATTCTGGGATGTCCTAAATTTAATTACAAGGGCCAGAGGATGGAGAGGCGGCGAGATGGGGAAGATCATCAATTAACAGCTGCGGCTGAAAACGAGAGACCACTTCGTGTTCTGAATCTGGGTTAAAACCTTAATGTAAATCCATCACCACCCACCATGCACACGGCATCCTTTCAGCCCCAGTCGCCAGAAGTGAGGATCACCTCCTATCTCGAAAGCTTCCCTCCTCCTGTTAGCCCACTCCTCTTGTCTGCGGCCAATGCAGGTTCAATGTGAACAACTTGTGCTTTCCTTCTCCAAATTTTCCTTATAAAAATACTCTTAGCTGTAGGTCCAGAGGACATTTTTCTCAACTGCTACTGCAGCCTTGCTGCTGGAAATTGCAGGATCCGATCCCAGGACCTGGTCCTTTTTCTGGCTCGTATTCTCTCTCAATGGCTCAATAAAACCCTTCTTTCAGAGATCCCTCAGTCCCAAGAATTTTGGTTTAACAAGATTATTTAAGACCATCTTTTCCTTAGTATATGTCAGATTCTGACCTAGTCCATCACAAACACAAATGACTATGAATAGCAGCCAGGCATGGTGACATACACCTGTAATCCCAGCAGCTCAAGAGGCTGAGGCAGGATGATTGCGAGTTCAAAGCCAGCCTCAGCAACTTAGCAAGGCCCTAAGCAACTCAGTGAGACCTTGTCTGTAAATAAAATATAAAAAGAAAAAAGGCTGGGGATGTGACTCAGTGATTAAGCGCCCCTGGGTTCAATCCCCAGTACAAAAGAAAAAAAATCCACAAATAACATAAAAGATCCAGAAAATGTAAAATAAGAACATAGGAAAGAAAAGGCAATTTCCTGTTTTAAGATATGGTTTGTGGGTGGGGGAGGGGCTTTAACATTTCAAAGATAAAAATATTTAAAACTCCCAGAAAAACACAAACATTTTCAATAAAATCCATTGACCTTTGTTTAGGACAGGAACAGGGTTCACAGGGTAGTGAGATCTAATCCTACAAAAAAAAAAGGGAATGAATGTAGAAAGTAGAGGAAGAAAAATTACATAAAATCATAATGTATGCTATTCCTGGACATTATCACATCTACACACTCATCAGCACAATGAGCTCTGGGAAATGCCACCCAGAGATCCAAATTCTAAGAGGAATAAATACTTCTCTAGGTTGGAAGTTTATAAACCTGTCCTAGCTTAATTCTTATCCTGGCCCTTTTAAGAATTAACACCCCAGACTCCTACCATCCCAAGGCTCAGACTCACCACCAGGCATATGGCAGCCTACAGCTTAACTGCTCTGTTCACACCAGGCAGCAAAATTTCCACTTAACCCAAAGCACTGTAGCATCTGGTTCCCAAATACCATTCCAAATAGAAATTTGAAACAGGTTAAAAAAAAAAAAAAAGTTCAAAAGTGGTTGATGTCCCTAAGAGTTCCCTCCCTAGCCCCAGCCAAGGCTGGGCAGGATACAGAGAACTCATGCTAAATCCGCGTCCAGCTCCAGGCTTCTACCTCCAGGGCTCCCTTTCTGTCCCTCTTGTTCTCTGATGTCCTCATCGCTCCCTACCAGGATTCTCTTCTCTGCTCACACTCCATCAAGATACAATCCAAGTTGATTGATCTATCTTCCCAAAATGCTGTCTACTACATCAATCTTCCTGAGCTTTCTGCACTAGCCCAGGATTCTGGGACCTCACATCTCAGGAAGGTCCAGTACCCATGTCCCCAGCTCAACAGGGAAAGAGGTAGAGAAAAAGAACTGTTGTCGTCTCAGAAAGCCATCACTTCAGAGGAGCGAAATCTTTTTTTTTTGTTTGTTTGTTTTGTTTCATTTATTGTTTTTCTCACAGACTGGGAACAGCCCTAGAAATAGGAAAGGAGAAAGACAAGTGGGGATTTCTGTGGATGACAAAGTGCTGAATGGAGATTTCTCTGAAGAACCAGTTTATACAGTGTCTTAAAAATAGAGACTACATGGAAAAATCTAGTTCATAGGTGACTGAAACTCATTTCTGTAGTAAATTTTCCAGTCTTATTGGGAAAAGATGACCTCCCCCAAAATTCCACCCAACCCAGCTTTAGCAGAAAGAAAAATGGAGGAGCGAAATCTTTAAAAGCTACTGAATAGAGCAGAGAGCCTCTAGAGGAGGGCAGTCCAAGTTCTGAGGGGAGAAAATGAAAGGATGCAAAGCATGCTGTGCCCTCCAGGGCACATGTCAGCATTTGTGCAGTGGGTGCCACAGGCAGGGAAGCTAGCCTAGCTGATGGCATCAGGGATAGAATTGCCTTGGCTATCTTGCCACGGGTCATCTATGGAAAGAGCTAAGCTGTCAGATGTTGCAAGACACAAATTTTTCCTGCTTTGTTACTTTTTAATTCAGGTGTTGAAGGGTCAGCTATTAAGAGTTCCCGTCTCATTAATGCCTTTATTTACTGAAGGATCTATAAAATATAGAGCTTTTATAAGATAGCTTTAAGTACATTTGCATTGCCAACCAGTCTAATATAGGACTGTTTATTTCTTAATCCAACTGCTTTACAGGTAGAAAGCTTCCCTGAAAAATACCTACCATTTATTCGTTGGTCTTCCTTCTTTAAGTATATTAATCAGAATTCTGCACTTAGGGTATTTTGCGGGAGGAGTTTTCTTTGGTGCTGGGGAGCAAATCCAGGGCCCCTTACATGCTAGGCAACTGAGCTATACTCCCAGCCCTAGGTTTGTTTTATCTATTTTGCGGAGTACTGAGGATTGAACTCAGGGGCACTCGACCACTGAGCCATATCCCCAGCCCTATTTTGTATTTTTTTATTTAGAAACAGGATATTACTGAGTTGCTTAGCACCTTGCTTTTGCTGAGGCTGGCTTTGAACCCCCGATCCTCCTGTTTCAGCCTCCCAAACCACTGGGATTACAGGCATGTGCCACTGCACTCAGCATTCTAGGTTTTATTTTTTAAATCATTATAATTCTTGCCCGATATAAAAACAATCCAGATAATGTATACTATTTTTTTTTTTTGGTGCTAGGAATTGAACCAAGGGCCTATGCATATGCAAAGCACACACTACCACGGAGCTTCACCACAGCCTCTGTATTTTTAAGTAATGAAAGAGACCATGAGAGGACAGCAGAATCAGAATAAGGTCAACACTTCCATGTTTTGGTGGTGTGATGCTACAGAACTTGGGCTCTTGCTTGTTAATGAACAGACTACCAAGTTATAGTTCAGATATTCATTCAATAAATACTGGCCCCATTAATTGCAAGGTAGTATACCATTGATGTTGCAAGTCCAAGGAAGCACTGGCTTCATCTCTGACCTCCAAGTCTGCATTCTAAGAGAGATTAAACATGGAGGAAAAGAATATAGAGTAGCATTGGCTTCGTGCCCAAGGAGGGGGACAGACACCAGGTGTTGCAAGGCTCACTACTAGTGAAACACAAAGACAATATGCCAGAAGTGTAAAAACCATATTTGTAGCACAGTGAGACAAGGTAAGAAGGGAAATTCCAGTCTCTTGCTATACCTTGGTCTAATTTTATAAACCTCTCCCCAGAGCCAACAATGTCTTCCTGTTGTTTGATTCAACTTTACTTCCCTCTAATTTAAGCCATTTCCTCTGAGCATATAAAGAATTAATCAGTGTCCTCTTTGTATAAAACCCTTTGTTGGGAAAAATTTTAGTTGTCTTTTACTACACTTAAGTTGGGCGATGCATATCACTCCTTTATTTTTTTCCTCCTATATTTTTAAAAAGCAGCATCTCAGAAACAACCTATAGTACACGTTCTTATTGTCTTCTGAAACTACCTATGGGTAACAGCATATATCATCTTTGTTCTGAAATATTTCCTTTGAGTCTTTCGGAATGGTTCTTGCTCTGCAAGGGAGAAAGCCCTAAGCTGACACTGATTTTAGGTATCTGTTTAGGATCAGGTGGGAGGTCCCTGGCACCAGAACAAAGTTAGAAGTCTAATCATAAAATGTTTTTTTCCTCCTTACGGAGGAAATGAGCACTGCTCTTAACTGCTTTCCAGGGTTTCTGCTTTCTTTTTCAAAAAGCCTTTGCTGATCATTTGCATTAATATTATGCTAATAAAAGTAAGGGGATGCTAACTAATTCTGTCTCTTCAGTAGTAACTAAGGATCAGAGAGATAATTTGCATGTTTTCTTGATTGGAGTGAATTGGCATTTAAACACTCATTGTCCTCATTTTTGAAAAAATACTAATAATACATGTTGGGCCAGGCTAACAGAAGTAATTTCTCCAGAGGAACCATCTAAAACCCAAGTATTTCAAGAGACATTTTGCTTTGAAGTATGACTCTCAAATGACAGGGATGTGCATTCAAACACAGAGCAGCCATCTGCATCACAAATACGTTTCAGTTCTTCTCCGCAGAAGGAATTCATTTACTGTTGAAGGCCATTCACTTCCACTTCGGAGTGCTTATTCCTCAAAAAGCTTAAGTATTGTGAGAACAATGATTAAAAGAGGATCTTTCCATCTGTGCTGCATTAGTCTGCAAGGCAGCCCCTCCTGCAGAAACATTTTTTTTTTTTGCATAATTCATTGTGCCATTTTTAACCCTAATCAGTGCTGTGCAATAAGCAATTGACAGAGCGTGCCAGAGAAGAGTCATTTATTAGCTGCCTCCTTAGCATTCACCTAGTCATCACTTAAGGCTATTCTCCTTGAATCAGCATATGTACCCACATCTTACCTCCTGTAGGTTCTTACTCACACCTTACTCATCTCTTTCTTAGCCCATACTAATGGCCTGGGACAGTCAGTCGTTCATTCATGCATGCATGCATGCAGTGCTGAAGATGGAACCCAGGGCTCTACCACTAGCTCCACCCTCCAGCCCACACTACAAAGCATATTTCCTATGCTATTATCAGAGTAGTTAGGGAAAGAAGATTCCACTGGGAGACAAAAGAATTTGGCCTATCTCCAGCACAGCTTTTCATGTGTGAGCATGACTGAAACATTCATCCTACAAAAGGAGGGCAATAGCTCAAATCTCTTCCTAGTCTAAAAATTATAATTCTAATCTGTTAACAGTGACTTTTCACCTTTAAAGCCTGCCACTTTGCCTGGGAGCTGTGATTTTCAAAGGACAAACCAAGGTGGCAGAGAAGGGCCCCCCTGAGTCCCCATCAACCCCTCAACAGCTTTGTTTTGATCTGTTTGTTATTTAAAGATCCACTTAAGAATGCACTGGAAAAGGAATCCATGATTACAGAAAATTGAAAGAAACTGCCTTAGGCACAAGTTTAAAAAAAAAAACAACTTTAAAGTGATAGACTCCTTAAGTTATAAACACCAAAAAGCCAGTTAAGCAGAGGCATTAATGATGACATGCAACATATGACTTTTGAATCAGCAAAACTAATAAGAAACTATGTGGGCAGCAGGGTGGAAGATGTGGATTACAAGTCTTATCCTAAAATGTATCACTTTCCATTTCTTATTTTTCCCTAGGTCATAACCAAATGTTTTGTGAGTTTTATATTTATAGGTAATATCAACTTTTGACCTACAGTAATCAAAAAAAAATATCTCAAAGACATTTTGAAGAACTAAATTCACTGGTAGAATCTTCACATAAATTTACTTTTAAATCAATAATGCCTAAGAAAACAAAACCAAACAGCAAATACTTGGAAGTCTTAGAAAACACAATTGAAGGGTAGTAGAAAACCTGAGTTTCAAATGAAAGTCAAACTTATTTTAGAACAGTGCCAGCCAATAGAAGTAAAAGGAGATTACAAAAGTAATTTGAAGTTTTCTGGTCATCACAATAAAAATTAAAAACAAAAAATATCAATAATATACTTTAACCTAGTGGAGCCAAAATGTAATCCTTTTAACATGTAATCAATGTAAAAAAATAAAATCTTTGCCAGCATTCTAAGTTCTTAAAATTCTACATGACATTTATACTTCCTTCACAAATCAGTCTGGCACAACACACTTCTGGTGCTCAACTGCCACAGGCAGCTTGGCTGGAGCTACCTTACTGACAGAGTGGCTGCAGACTAGACAGGGCTGTAGGCAGGTTCTCCTCAGAAGACAGCTGACATACACCTTGATAGGTACAACGGATGTAATTCCCTCCTCTTGTTAACATAGGAAAGTGAATGCTGTTTGTCTACAGAATATTTGTTTTTTTACTTGAGTCAATGAATACCGAGTGCAAACCAACTTTACCCAAGATGCTGAACACTAAAATACAAATGTGTTTCAAAGAGGTCGCCTACAACTTAGAAGGCAACAAAGATGGACAATTCCAACACAATATTCTAAGTAGTACATGAGTTGGAAGGCACAGATCAGGGAGGCGACATGCTCTGGTGAGGAGACTGTCCACGGGAACCTGAAGGCTGGTTAGGAATCTGCTGGCACTGGCGACCACAGAAGCAAAGGTAGGGGAGCTCAGACAGTGCGTCTGGAGAACTGAGTTGGGAGAGGCAGGCACACTATGCTCAGTTCCAGGGGGGTGCAGCCCTTACGGGGGGCAGGGTAGGGAGGCACTTGGGAAAAAAAACACTAGTGCCAAATTCTGCAGGACCTTGCCTGTCATACTGAAAAACTTGGGACATGGGCAATGTAACAGTAGAAAGGTTTTAAACAAGCAAATTTCACAATCAAGGTAGCATTTAGGAAGGAGCTCTAATAAGCAGACTATGGAATCTGTCTAGGACCAAAATGCTCTGGACCTAATCCCTGAGAGATGAAAAGGATCTGAAAGTATAGGGCACTGGTAGACAGAGAAGTGGAAGAATTCAAGAAGCTTTTCGCAAGTGCACTCAAAATGCCGTAGTGACTATTAGAGTTTGAATTTAGAACATCACCCAAAAGCTCATGTGTTGAAGGCTTGGCCCCCAGTGCAGCAATGTTCAGAGGTGGGATTCTTGGGAAGTAATTGAATCATGAGGAATAATCAATGGATTGATCCATTGCTGGATTAATAATTCGATGGAATTACTGTAGCAGCTGGGACCTGGATGGAGGCAGCAGGTCACTGGAGGTGTGCGCTGGATGGACATTTTTTATCCCTGGGCTCTCAATTTCTCTTTTTCCTTCTTGGCTTCCATGAGGTGAGCAGTTCTAGCTCCACCCTGTGTCTCACTACAGGCCCACGGCAAAAGTCAACCAGACACAGAAATCTCTGAAACCATGAGCCAAAAATGAATCTTCCCCGCTTAATCTTGTTTTTCTCAGGTATTTTTCACAACAATGAAAAGCTGACTAACACAGTCAAACAGTTAAAGTTGAGGAAGAAAACAAGAAACAAAGATGCTTCTACAGTTTGTTCTTAGACTGGAGGGTTAGAGGCAGTCACCATCTGGGAAAGGGAAGAAATGAGGGAAGAGCAGGTCGACAGCATGTCAGTTTGCAACTACTGAACTTGAGACCTGAGAGACCTTTGCTATCTGTAGTATTTACCACAAACCTCTTGAGACCCAGAGAACAATACCCCAAAATATGGGGCTTTGGCTTGCTGAATGCTTTAAAATAAAGGAGAACCGAGGCCAGGCACAGTGGTGCAAGCCTGTAATCCCAGCACTCAGGGAAGCTGAGACAAGAGAATCACGAGTTCCAAGCCAGCCTCAGCAATGGCGAGGTGCTAAGCAACTCAGTGAGACTCTGTCTCTACATAAAACACAAAATAGGGCTGGGGATGTGGCTCAGTGGTTGAGTGCCCCTGAGTTCAATCCCCAGTACCAAAAATAAAATAAAGGAGAACCAAGGTCCCTCTGACCTTCTCTTACCCCCACTTTCACCCTTTTTTCCCCTGAAGTTCTCTTATCCACCTAAATGCAGAAGATTCCCAACATTAACTCCCAGCAAAGACTAGAAGTGACAAAGTCCAGGTCCCAGTTGAACTGTCTTAAGCTATTGTCTATTCTTCAGGTCCATCAATCTCTCCTCAAATTTGTTTACTTCCCTTCTAAGAGACCTACATTTCCCTCTCGCCTATGAAAAGGATCTATGAGCTTCTAAATATCATGGGGCTCTTGGGACTCACTTCCTGTGACGCCCCAGTGCGTGTGTCTGTGTGGCTTTTCTCCGGTTGGTCTGTCTACCCTTGGGGAAGTTTTCTCCTCCCTCCAGACCAAGGGCACCAGGCATCAAGGGCAGAATCTCAGACCCCACCTCAGACTTGCTCAATCTGCACTTAAACAATATCCAGGTGACTCCTGGGCCCATTCAAGTCAGAGAAGAACTGTCCTAGGCATTTGAAAATCAATTTCAAGAGCTCATGAAAGAGTTACTAGCTGGAAGATAATTTTGGAAGCATTAACATATACATGAGATAAAGGATAGGAAGAAAGGATAAAAGGATAGGAGTGAAAAAGCTCACAGAACAAGTTTACATAGAATAAAGGAATCTGCGTGGCGTGGAGGCGGTCACCTGTGTACAAGTGAAATAAGAATTATCATAAAGGTAAACAGTGGCTCTTTGGGTAAGTATGTTAAATAAAAACTGAACTGAGAAAAGGCAGAGAAAGAGAAAAAAAATAGGAAACCTTTAAAACTTATGAAAAGAATCACAAGGATGAATCCACATTAAAGCTATGAAGACCTTCCCCTTAGGATTAAGACAAATTCATAGCCTGGTACATGCCTGTAATCCCAGTGGCTCGGGAGGCTGAGACAGGAGGATAGGGAGTTCACCAGCCTTAGCAATGGTGAGGCACTAAGCAATTCAGTGAGACCCTGTCTTTACATAAAACACAAAACAGGGCAGGGGATGAGGCTCAGTGGTTGGGTGCCTCTGAGTTCAATCCCCATACCTCTGAACCCACCCCGCAAAAAAGAAACTCATACATTTCTTAATATTGAGGGATGCTGGACAAAAATTAGATATGAGTAGAGGCAGAAATTAATGAAAACAAAGTGGGATACAAAATATCAATGTTTTGCTTGCTAATTTGTAAAATGCTATTAAGTGATGAATATAAAATATTAATAGTTGCTTTGACAGAATTATAATTTTTCTTATTTTCTTATATTGCTTTTTTCTGATGATTAGTCAAAATGTATCACTTTTTTCTTTAAGTGAGAAAACACACAGGACACTGCTTGCTGGTGCAGAGATAACCAAAGTAGGGATAGAGCCAGAAGGCCTAAGCTCTAGGCTGGTGTTCCAGGGCCACCTGGCCTCAGGCAAGTCATCTCACCTCTGCACATCATGGTCTCTTCAGCTGGATAAGAGGGGATTGAGAACAAGATGTTCTCTTCTAACAGGATTCCCAGCTGTGACTCCTTGATCCAAGTTGGCAGCAAGGTGAGATTCACTCATACCACCAAACTGCCTCCTTGACAATATTGTGAAGACTGCATAGCTTCCCGTTCCCATGCTCCACCTAGCCCACCAGCTCACCCAGAAGATGACTTTCCAGAAGCTTCCTTCAGAATCCCACAACTGCTTAGAGCTGGTTTCAAGTCCACAAAGCAGCAGTCTGCGTCCTGTTTCCCAGGTGACGCTGTCATAGCTGCCCAGTGTTGCTACCACACCCACCCACCCCCGGAACCCAATGCCTTTGCAACCAACAGCCCCTCCCAGCATCCATGCAATCTGCTGCTCCCTGAGGCATGAGACCCTCCTTATGCTTCTTGCTAGATGCTAAGGGATTAAAAACCACTGTGCATAATTACTAGTCCATGTAAAAGCCTTAAAATAATTTTTAAATGGCTTTACTGCAGGTCACAGAAGCAAAGGCAGCAAGAGAGCAAGCTGTGCTCTTTTATGTGGGGGATAGTGCACATGAATACAAATATGGCAAAAGATCAAAGTGAGAGAAAAGGACAGGCTGCTCTTTCAGTGGTGCTGGCAGCCCAGTGTGAAGGGCCCATCGGGGCAGGATGCCTGTTTCTCGGCTCCTCAGAATACTCAGCGTACACACGCTCTCTCCTTCTGAAGTGGGTGCAATTTGTCTACTGTCATCCTCTTGCCTTAAGTTATTCACCAATATGGATCTGGAGAGGTGTCTGTGTCCTTCCCATGCTGGGATCCTTCACATCAGCTGGTGAAAACTACAGCACCTCATGTCATAAACGCTTCCCTCTACAGCAAAGCTGATAGACTCCTTCAGTGATCTCAAACCCCATGTGCAAGCCTTCTTTCTGCAGCACAGTACAGGAGTCACAGGCACATTTGTCCAGCCACACGTGCAAAAGTCAGCTGTTAACATCAGGAGATCCACAAGATTCATGCGTCTCGGCATCTCGATCAACTTGCACTGCTCAGATACAGAGACACGCTCTAGACTAAATCAAATGTATGAATGAGGAACAGAAAGGATTAACCCTGCAACTTATCACTCCAACGCATCTCAATTGCTAATGTGAAATTTGAAAGGCTTCTGGAAAAGGAGGAAACTTCTCATGCTACACATCAAATATAAATGTTAAGTTTTTATTACATACACGAGTTACTGTTTTTTTAAAAAAGGAGCATTTGATAATGTATCAAGAATTACAATAACAACTAGAGTAGGATGTATTTACTATTACCCCCATTATCCAGATGGCATTTTCCCCATCTGGAAAAAGGGGAAACTGAGGCATGGAGAAATAAGTCAACGTGGCCTGGCCAGCCAGGATGCAACCCAGGCAGGTGGACTAAAGCCCATGCTCTTAGCCTCTATGTGATAAAAAGTTTGGAAATCTGTTCTGAGAAAGGCCAACTCAAGTTACGATGAAGTTTGGAGCCAAAACGACCCTCGAGATCAGCAAGGCTGATCATTCTCCAAGCTTCATGGCAGGCTCAGAGGAAGCTCAGCAACCACATGGTGTTTATTAGTGTGCTCAAAAACACCAGTGGGAGACAAGTAATCTTATCCTTTTCTCTGACAACACAGGCTTTGTTTAGAGAGATAAAGAACTGGGTTCAAGTCCTGCACGAAATCCCCCATGCCTTTTCTCACCCACACCTCAAAGCCCAGCTCTTAATTATTCAAATATGAACATGGCAGAGTGGAAAAATTGGCTAATTTTCTTAGTCACAGCCAGGTAGTTAATACTCGCACCAAACCTCCAAGAAGGTCTCTGGACTTGCACTCAGGAAATGGCCTAACCAAGTGTGCTCCATTAGGACAGATGGTATTAGGACAGAGAAAACACATTACTCTTCAATGTTATCACCAGGGTCATAAAGACAGGCAATAAATACCCTTTTATTGATCATTATTTTCCCTTTGTGAACTTTGACAGTCCAACCCACTGATCCTTGGGCTAGTCCAAAGAACAACCAATCACAGAGGTACCACTTCACATGTTCTCCAACATATTTGCATGTACTGAAATGTATTACCCCTTTGAAAAGAAAAAAAAAAAATTTTTTTTTTTTTTTGGCAGTGCTGGGGATTGAACCCAAAGCCTTCTACATCCTGGGCAAATACTCTACCACTGAGCTATACTCACCAGCCCTTACAGACTTTATTTTGAGGCAGAGTCTCATTAAGTTGCTGAGGCTGGCCTCTATCTTGTAATCCTCCTGCCTTAGCAACCAGAGTATCTGGGATTACAGGTATGTGCTACCACACCCAGCAAAAAGAGCTGTTAATACATACCAAGGTCAACAGTCACAACCTGGGAATCTACAGGAGAGGCCTGGCACACCAAAGTGTTGTGTTTGGCTAGCAGAGTGTTGTAAGCATTTTAACATGGGTTTACCACACTTTTCTCTCATAACATGTTTCTCTGAGCAGGCTGCAGGTGGTGGGCAAGGCTGGGAGTGGTGCTAGTCCCTTTGAAGAAGTATGTGCATCCCACCTTGCCCCAGCCCCCCTTGATTTTATACTATCCCTGTGAGTATCTCAGTTGTAGCCTCTGCTCTACTGTATTCATTTTATGGCATTAAAATATCATGGCCCACCATTTCAAACCTGTCACCATGATTGACAAATGAATTCTTCCATAAAATACATCTTTCTCAGGAAGAAAGTGAACACAACAGAGCATAAAGGGACAGGCCTGGACTGGGAGGCTGGGTGGATTGATTCAATCCATTCTCCCTTTAGGAAATAGCAGTATTACTTTGTTCAGATTGCTTTCTCTCAACGGATCTTGGTTGTTTCCTCACTAGTGAAATGGAAAAGTTGCACTGGCTGCTAAAGTTGGGTTTTGTTTATTTTTTAACACCCCCCCAACTCCAAAGTCCTAAAAGATCCTTCTTACCCAAATCATAAAAATATGGTAATTTTTTCAGACAGAAGGACATTAGTGAACAGGGGAACATGAGAGGTTGGGATTACATTGATTATGAAACTTGACATCATTTCCAAAAGATCTTAAGGCCAGTTGTTGAAACTGAGCCCCAGTTTTCTCACATTCATTCATTTCCTTGAAATCATTTATTGAGCATTTACTACGTGCCCAGAACATTCTAAATGCTGGGGATTCCGCAGTAAACAAAACAGTCACTGCTCTCATGAAGCTGAGAGTGGCAAAGACATAGAAAATAAAGATTCATAACTTGTCAGGTGGTGAGAAGTGCGATGAGAGTAAATCAGATGGGATAAGAGAAGGGATGGAGTCACAGATGGAAGAGTTCACCTCTCTGAGATGGCATTGAGTAGACTTGATTGAGGGTGGGGAGGTGGAATAAGTTTAGTCATGCAGATTTTGGGGTATTGACTGTTCTAGGCAAATACCTAGTCACTGAAAATTTAATGTGATAAGCAGAACCCCTGGCAGCCAATGGTAACTTCTTAGGAGTTGTGATAAGCTCCTTTCCTCTGACTTCCTCATTCCTCACTCTATCTTCTAAACACCTGTTTTGCTTTGATTGGTAAAAGATTGGATCTCAATGCCAAACACACCAAAGTAAAGTTGCTCAGTAAAACCTTCCCTTGAATTCCACATTCTAACCAATGACAATCTACACCTGTCAAATCCTATCTAATAAGAGCCCAAATCTTACATCAACTGTTTTCAGAAAATCCTTTTATAATAAAGTACTCCAAAATACACACAGAAGTTAGTATTTATGATCTGCTTTCCTTGGAGGTATGCAGAACATAAGTGGTTAAGATCACAGTCTGTTGGAAAAGCCTAGATCACATCCCAACCCTGTGTTGACTATAGGACATTGACTAAATTACATCGCCTCTGAATCTTTTTTTTTTTTTTTAAATCTGTGAGCCAAGGACCAAAAATGTTACCTCTTTTAGGGTGAGATGAGTAAGACTGTGTATAAAACACATACGACCTTCTTGGCACAGAGGAGATTACCCAAGGATATGTAACCATTTCTATCAGGGTTTTTAATTTCAAGTTCTAAAAATTAACTCTGACTAGGCAGAAGAGAATTTTATTAAAAGCTTTCTAAGTGGCTTACAAACCATATCCTGGAATGGACTGGGAACCTCCCAGGGCAGTAAATGCTGCTCACACTACCAATGCCTGTAGCAATGGTCACTGGCCCCTTTTGAGTGGTGGCGGTGGTGACAGGGGAGTTCTGCCTTCCACCAAGACTAGGAAAGTAAATAATTCCCCACACCAGAAATAGGTGCTTAGATGGGATGGCCCAAAGAGCACATGTCCAAACACATCACTATGATAACATACAGAATCCGAAACAGACCCCCTCTGGAGCACCTACTGCTTCTCTCATGTGACTTCCCCAAGAATTCTCCAGTTCTCTCCATGCAGCTCAGCTCCATATTGGTGGCCTCCCTTCTGAAAAGCCTTCCAACCTACCTCCAGGGCCACTTCCCTTCAGCTCATGTTCCTATAAGGCACCTTATTATAACTGAGTGACATCCTGACTACACATACCCATATGCACACAAATTCTTTTGAGAATACAGGATAGAAATTAAAAACAAATGTGTGATAAATATTGCTGAGTTGGCTAATCATTTATATGTGTATCTCTTCCTGAAAATGAGATTTTAGGTCCTTGTGATAGGTAACACCATTCTCTTCTGTACCTATTAGAAATCTTTCTTGTTCAATACTTCTTTTAAATCCAGGATGAAGTATAGTTTTACATTGAGGGTCAAGTATTTAACTCATATCTGTAAATACTTTAAGAAAAATAAATTCAAACCCTCATGCAGAATGGAGAAACTGATCAGTGTCAAACTTCACAACACTGAAATGCTTTCAAATTATATAAAATTATTTTAAAACTCATTTTTACTTATTTTCAGATTAAAAAAATAAACTCTTCCTACTCTAAAAAGTAGGGAATCCTATACTGCTCCAAGGGGAAGAAAATATTTTGTTTTTTCAAACACCCACAGAAAAACATTCCCATCTTGTGAGCAATATTCCTCAATGTTTTCAAAAATCATGGTAACATTTTCAAAACAGTGACATCTCAATACTCGCCAGGGACAGACAGAATTGAACTACAATCCCTATTTGGTTCATAAGCCTGAAGTCCCCTTCGCCTTCAACAAATGCTTTCTGCACAGAACACTTAGACAGTTGAAACAGTTGAAAACCTACAATATTGGGCTAAGCATCAGTCAGGTGTATGAGAAGAAACACATTCATATATCAAAATATATATCAAAAATACATGAAATGTGTCAATATATCAGAATAGACAATATAAAAATATATGTCTAAATATGATTCAAAAAATATATAATTTTGTTGTTGTTCACAGGTACCCAAGGAGGAACTCCTCTCACAGATAGGTTCTCTTCCCCATGATTAGTGAACTCATTCAGGAAACATTTCTTGGATCCAGATCTATTAGGGCATCCTCTATTCTCCTCAGGTCAGAATCTGCCAAACAGAAGGCAATAGATACATGGAAGGCAAAGAGAAACTGACAAGAACCTCAGTGGTTCCCAGCAGGCTCCTGGCCAAGGGCAGAAGGCTGGTAATGTCTTCCTGGGCTCCTGGCCAAGGGGAGGAAGGTTATTGGGCATTCAGACATATGCATGAACAAAGAACTGAAAAAACAAAGGAGAGGGATGATGAAGTAATGGGAAAGCAAGGGGAGGAAGTAGCCCTGGAATCGTTTTCACCTTTCAGAAGGTGAAAGGAAGGACCTGAGCATCTATCAAAAGAAGTAAAAATGGAGTTGAGGAAAGAGGCTGACAAAATTCCAACTCTCTCCCCCTGTACTGCAGAGGCCCTTGGAAATGCAAGTAATCTGAAACTTAGAGATACCACAGATATTTAAAATTCTCTACTACCTGCCCTCCTTTTGGAATTATTATGAAGCAGCTCTTCTAGTCTTGTTTGTATGCATCTCTCACTGAAATAATTCTTCTCTGCAGAGAGAATGTTCTTTCTCAAGCTAGGACATGATGCAAATCCACTGACTCCAGCCATCATTTATTTCAGAATGACCTTTCTTTATTGAAGACGGTTATCACTGCCCGGGGAAACACATGTTGTGTAAATGCAGCATCTTCAACCATCAGTTTATGAAAGTAGTCATCAAAAAATATGTAAAAACCTGTGGACTCAGCACCTCTCATCTCCAAATTCTCCTCCAAATCTCAATGCAAACTGTAAGAGCAGTGAGTATACAAGCAGCCTGGTTCCTTCAGTTCCCAGGTTCTGCAGTCTGAGGTTCCAGACCCCATGAGCCCTGGCACAGCTTGCCACCTCCTCTGGCTAAGGCTCCTCTCCCATTTCTCTTTTGAGCACCTCTCTCTGGTCCAACAGTACTGAGTAACCCAGGCACTTTTCTTACATCAAGAGCCTGGTCTCTACAGGTCCCACCTTTCTAAGGTCCTGCCTGCTTTCCTTAACCCAACACCACAGTGAACAGACCTTCCTCGCAACCTCCTGCTGCATTGTGCTCTGCTCTCCTGGCTCACTTACTAAATGTCCCTTTAGTGATAAGAGTGTGCTACTGCAGGGAGAATTGCAGGTTTGGAAATCTGACAACTCTGCAGTTAACTGGATATAGAATTTTGGACAAATTAACCTCTTTGCTTATCCATTTCTTTATTTGTTAAATGAATAACAATACCTCCTTTGCGTGGTTGTTAAGAGAATGGGAAATTTACATAAAAGGACCAAATACAGGTTGAGCATCCCTAATCCAAAAATTTGAAATCTAAAATGCATGAGTGCTCAAAAAATTCCAAATTTGAGGACATTCCAGATTTTCAATTTTCAGATTGGGAATGCTCAACCTGGAACATCTTTGCAAATATCCTAAAATGCAAAAAATACCAAAATTTGAAACAATTCCAGTCCAAAGCATTTTAGATAAGAGATACTCAACCTGGCCTACATGGCAGATAACACAACAAAAAAGGATCATGCTTCAAAACAAATGAAATAGCAATGTGACAGCCTCAAGTTTAGAGAAGGGACTATTACATGAGTGGCCATCTTCTATGTTGTGGGATCCTTGAGAGCAGGTCCTTTCTCCCCTCTATGGACTGTACTCCAACTGCTACACTTAGCATCTAACATACTTTTTAAAGACCAATAGAAAAGACTATTAAAATAATATGCAAAATAATAGGCACCAAAATGTTAACAAAACTATCTTCAGCATTAGTTTTGTGGGCAACTTATCATTTACTTGTACTTTTCAGTATTACTTAAAGTTTTAGAGTGGATAAATATAAAATTTAGGCTAAATATTCACTATGGATTGTCACTTTGGCTTCCCAATTCCTGTTACACGTTGTAAGTAGAAATTGAATATTTTTCCTTTCCTTTTGGCTTTATGTCCATTTATCCTTTCATACTTTGTCTAATTTTTCTCCTCAAACATTTATGCTTACATAAAGCAACCATTTTCTACACTAAAAAGGGAACTATTTCTTTTACTGAAACTCCCCTTAAATTTGACCTCAAAATATCCCAATAATTTTACTTGTGACCCTAGTGAGCATTAAGGTTGGTTATCAAGTATAAACATTTTCTGATCTAAATATCAACCTTAAAAAATAAACCTAAGAAATTCTACATTATAATCTAATGGATGTCTCATCATCTTAACAGGCCTGCTTTCTCATGGTAAATTCTATGGTTACTTTCATTTTTAACATTTTAAATATTCTTTAAGATAACATGCAAGCTTAAAATGGAAGAGAAATTTTCTAACTCAAAACTGATCCTATATCATGGCAAGTATTTTCCTGAATTTCGGCAGAGAACATTCACACTAATGATGGATGATGGTGCCATCTTATAATGTAAAAAGCAAAATAAACTGTCAGAAGAAAGGAATACATTTGTGGGTAGCTCAATTATTTGAAAAATCTTTTATACCACCTACTTCACATCAAAAGAATCATCCAGATTCAGCTTAAAAAAAAAGTATGAAGTCATGCTTTTTTTT
>PVHX01025221.1:0-22695 GCA_004024805.1 Geosciurus inauris | reverse complement strand
GGCGCAAGCCTGTAATCCCAGCACTTAGGGAGGCTGAGATAGGAGAATCGCGAGTTCAAAGCCAGCCTCAGCAATGGTGAGGTGCTAAGCAACTCAGTGAGACCCTGTCTCTACATAAAACACAAAATAGGGCTGGGGTTGTGGCTCAGTGGTCCAGTGCCCCTGAGTTCAATCCCCAGTACCAAAAAAAAAAAAAAGAAATTTGAATTACCACTTTATATAGGAGAAATGTTCAAAAATAAAAAATTCTGAACATCTTAACAAATTAGAAATAGAAAATAACATCATATAGAAAAAATTACACAGTATTAACAAGACATGAAACAAATTCTCATGAACAAAAGATGGAGTGTAAATTGCTATTAACTATTTGAGAAAACTGTTTACCTATTTAATATAATATATATGATACACCCAAATCAGTAGCATATATCTATAGAAACTACTGTGTTTGTGAACCATGATAGCATATAGTAGCATTACATCATAAGGCTACAGATATACTGCACCATACAGTTGAAATATGCAGGCTAGGAGAAAGGAGGATGTACATTAATAAAGAAAGAAATACTAAACTAGGTGCAGTGGCACATACCTGAAATCCCAGTGGCTCTGGAGGCTGAGGCAGAAAGATTCAAAGTTCAAAGCCAGCCTCAGCAAAAGGGTGGTGCTAAGCAAATCAGTGAGACCCTGTCTCTAAATAAAATACAAAATAGGGATGGAGACATGGCTCCGTGGTTGAGTGTCCCTAAATTTAATCCTCAATACCTCCCCCCACAAAAGAAATACTAAAGTGTGAGAAAAATTGGCCCAGACACATTTTTGGTTTTATTACATCCAGTTTAACTAACAAAACATAGCTTATAGCTTCTCATGAGTGTTATATAGAAGTGAAATCTGTATAATATATCACTTATATAGAAATTTTCAGGGGAAAAATGTAGAACTTATCACAAGATAAAAATTTACAGCACATAAAATATGCAATTACAATCAGCATGTGTTTAAATTAACCCCATCATTGCAAAGACAACTATTTTACTTCAATTTAAACTATAATATTTCCCCATCAAAATTTTAGCATGATTTTCTTTTAATGAGACCAAAACAAAATTTTTTCTAAAATTTATCTGCAAAGTGAAATATGTAACATGTCCCCCCAAAACTCTAAGTTAGTAGAACAAATAAAGTACTTTTTGTTATGTGACACTAATGTATATTATGAAACTCTTATTGCCATAATACAGACAAATGAATCATAACATGAACAAAATTGAATGCTTATGTATGTAAAAGTTTGGGTATTGTTAGGAGAAATAGAAAGGCCTACCTAAATCCAACAATATAAATAACATTTGACATAAATGGATAAAACTAACAAATCTAAAATTGGAATTTGGGACTGGCTGCATAGTTTGTTGAGTGTGTGCAGAATGTGCAAGGTACTGGGTTCAAACCTTAGCTATACAACAAAAGGCAGATGTTAAGGGGGAATAATGTTGAAAATAAAGCAGAATGTTAAAATTCTGGACTCTTCCTCCATCTGTAAATATATTTAATAAAAAGCTACTCGTGTTATAAGTGTCTCTTTGATGAAGTCATACATGAGTAAAGAGAATGAGTAGAAAATATCTACTTTGAATCAGCAAGAAAATCTGAGGTACACTGGGCATTAGTCTTGTCTTGAGCAAAGTACCATATTTGGGACCATATACCCCAGAGCCAGCATCACCCTCAGTAAACAGAAACGTGGGAGAAGTGATACACAAGTTTTAAGACACAGAAAATGTGGTAATTTTCTAGGGGTCATGAATGTCTTTCCAAGTGTTTTATAAGCTGGGATCAACACAGAGAAACGGCCAAGTATCAACCATGTCAATTTATTTCAAGAAGACATTTGCCAGCATATTTTCCCAACTGCTGTTGCTGGCAGATGAGTTTCTCTCTAGCTCGTATTGTGGGTGTAATGGGGGAAACACAGTAAAATACTAATACCTTGAGTGAGATTTTAGCACTTGCTGAGCCCTGTCCCAACCCTGCTCACCCCAGTAATAACTCCAGGACTTCAATTCCTCCTACAAGAAGTTTGTGCACTGAGTGTCTCAACTTTATCATATTTTGTTCAAGTTACTATGTCCTGAAGTTCTGAGCTCTGGAAGCAAGTGCAGCTGAAAATGTGTAAAATCTTCATAAATTACAAACAAATGAATTTACATTGTTTTTCCAGCACTTTTATGGACTACGATACCCAAAAGTAGTTTAAAAAAAGGTTTAGAAACCACAGATCCCTGTTTATTCCAAGAAATTTTTATAGAACTCTCCTACACTGGTAAGCATCCCTGGGTTCAATTCCCAGTACAAAACCACACCAAACACATATCTAAAAGATAATAGAGACTCTGAGAGAACATAAGTATGCAAAATGTTGGTAAAAATATAAACTTAAAAAATATATTTTTGAACATGAAGAGAGAATGGGAGAAAGTCTTTGAATGAGAGAAAGTCTTTGCCATCCCTGCATACATAAAGAACTCAAAAACTTAACACCAAAACCACAAATAACCCAATCAATAAATAAGTAAAGGTAATGAACAGGCCCTTCACAGAAGAATAAAAATGATTAGTCACCAAATACAAGAAAAAGTGTTCAATATCTCTAGCAATTAAAGAAATGCAAATTAAAACTATATATATATATATATATATATATATTTTTTTTTTTAAACATGTTAAGGTTCTTCAGATCTCAAAATAAAAATGCCATATAATTCACTAATTATTTTGGGTAGCAGGGCAAGGTTGTATATGCCTGTACTCCCTTAGGAGGATGAGACAGGAAGATCTCAAGTTTAAGACCAGCCTCAGCATCTTGGCAAGGCCCTAATAAACTCACTAAGACCCTGTCTCAAAAACGGTGGGGCTGGTGATGTAGCACAATGGTAATGTGCCCATGGGTTAATCTCCAGTACTTAAATAAATAAAAATGAATAAATAATAATTCTGGGTAAAAATACTGTACAATCCAGGAATTAGAATTCTGGGTATATATCTGAAGAAATTGGAATCCATTTGTCAAAAATATTTCTGTACTTCCATTTTCATTGTAGCTTTATTCACAGTTTCTAACAAAAGGAAACAAATGAAGTGCCTTTTAGATGAAAGGTGTATCAGAAGATTTCTTCCAGCTGCAAACCATCCAACTACTCTCTTTAGCAGCTACACACTTATACTTCAAACTGTTCTCTAGAAGTTAAGACTCAAGATACTGATGTTTTTTAAATACTCCAAGAGACTTTGATATGTGTGGGTACCTTGTGTCAGACTATTCTAAAACTCAGATCTAGGTAAATATGGCAGGTTGGGATGGGAACACAACATACAGTAAATTCTTCAATGGGGAATTAGACTATCCTCAGGCACTGTGATAACTAAAACCAGAGTTTGAGAGAAATCTAGACTCTCTGCTTCACTGATTTCTGGGTTATTGATTCAATCCAAACAGATATTGGAAAATTGTTAAGGTTACTGGTTAAAATTTATGTAAAACAGGCATTACAAAAGAACCAGGTTATTGATATGGCCTTTGACCTTCTAATTCCCTGTGTACTTTAGCTCTTGTGAGTAAACTTGCTGGAAAGGAAGGAGCACATCACCACACTGAGATGATAATTTTCAGCAAGGACACAGGACCCTTGACCCAAGGGCTCAACTTCCTACTATCTCATTGATTGGTCAAAACAAGCCTCAAATTCCTAAGTGCCCAAGAGAACCAGCACATTATTCTCTAGACCACCTCCCAAAATAGCCTATAAAGACCCAATCCCTTCCTTTGTTCCTTGGCTCATTTTCCACTGGGAAAGTGGGTCCATCCCCGTAGATGTAGTCCTGTTCCTGAATAAAGCCTGAAATGACTCGTGAAGTTTGCTGATTCTTAATTGCGATACATTAACTACACTATCTTACTTAGAAGAATCATTCTTTTCAACATCACCTAATTTTTCCCTTCTTCTCATGTGAAAATCTTTTAAGAATAAAGTAAAATCTTTTAAAATTTTCCTTTAGTTCTTGGAGAAAAAAAATTACACATAATGGATCCATTTGAAATGAAACATGGGAAATAATAATTGATAATGTTAAACTGAAGTTTTGGATGAAAATAAATTCTCCACTAATGAGTTCTTTTTTTTGGTACTGAAGATTGAGCTCAGGGGCGCTCTACCACTGAGCCACATCCCCAGCCCTATTTTGTGTTTTATGGAGAGACAGGGTCTCACTGAGTTGCTTAGCGCCTCGCCATTGCTGAGGCTGGCTTTGAACTTGTGATTCTCCTGTCTCAGCCTCCCTAAGTGCTGGGATTACAGGCATGTACCACCATGCCCGACTTACTTCGGGGTTCTTGTCTCACAATTTTTTTTTGATACTGGGGATTTAACTCAGGGGTTCTCAACCACTAAACCACAGTCCAAGCCCATTTTGTATTTTATTCAGAGACAGGGTCTCACTGAGGCTAGTGCCTCACCATGGCAGAGGCTGTCTTTGAACTCCCAATTCTCCTGTCTCAGACTTTCAAAGAGCTGGGATTACAGGCATTCGCCACAGTGCCTGGCTTGTCTCACAATTTTTGAAAAATCAAATCTATGAACAATCATGGAAGGTAAGAATAAACAGAATATTTAGGAAAGGAGAGAGAACTACCACCATGTAGGGGGGAGATGATAGCAGAAAAAACCCATTTTGGTTTGCCAGCTTAGGAGTTTATATAAGGTTTTGGGCAAAGCATGAAGTAAAATCTATTAAAACAGGGGTTGAAAAAGGAATCCTGACTGCCAGGTGGGTTCACCTCCATTCTTCCTGTGACCCATCCTCCTTCCTGTAAGTTTTATCTGTGTTCACCTCTGGGGCAAAGGACATGGTTGAAGTTGTTCCCACAAGTGGACCTCAAGGTTTTTTACATTTGAAATAGGCCTTAATGGTGCTCACTTATATATCTACCAGTTAGCCATCAGGTGTGGTACAATGAGGCCCATTATCCTGACTAGGTGGTCATTTTACCATCTATTCTAGTTTATCCTCATTCACTGAGAAAAGAAAACTCTGGCTTTGGAAATGTAAAAAGAAAGCTAGAAAATGGGATTTATTCTCAGGCCTATGAACAGCTAAGCTGGAGTTCTGGATTTCAGATTTTTATTCTGGATTTGAAATACCGTTTCCCCTACATTTAAAAAGCTCAGGAGGTTTGAGAATCGTGAGTTCAAAACCAGCCTCAGGAAATTGATGAGGCCCTAAGAAACTCAGAGAGATCCTGTCTCTAAATAAAAAATATTAAAAAATGGCTGGGGATATGGATTAGTGGAAAAATGCCTCTGGGTTGAATTCCCAGTACCAAAACAAACAAACAAAAAAATCTCAAGAAGAACAAGCCCTAAAAACCACAGCTTCTGGGGCTGGGATTGTGGCTCAGCTGTTGAGTGCTTGCCTCGCATGTGTGGGACACTGGGTTTGATCCTCAGCACCACATAAACTAAATAAAGGTATTGTGTTCATCTACAACTAAAAAATATAAAAAAAAAAAAAACCACAGCTTCTCTCATGCAGGAACACAACAAATGCAGTTGGGGTTCTCTCCTGTTGATTATTCCAGGCTTCACCACACAATCTGGGAACATGCTGGGCTAGTGGTACACTGCTGCCCACACAGGACTTCAGGAAAAGGATGAAAACACCATACAATAATGGAACAGAATGCACGTCTCAACTGCTGATCCAAGTTCCACTAGAGTAGTCACAGGGGACTGAGGCTGAGTTGCCACAGAGAGGCCCTGTTATGCGCAGATCACTGTGACCCCAAAGAGCACCAGGGAGACTGAGGCACATATGTAAAAGCAAAGAGCCTTTATTTAGGCTTAAGCTCAGACTCTCAGACTTCACCGATGCAGCAGGTCCACGCAGAGAGCTCAGAACAATAGTTGAGCAGGGTTTTTAATGGGGGAAAGGGATGGGGTGGTCACAGTGGACATGATGTATGCACAGCATCATTACACAAGCACCAATTACAATCGCACAACACCCATGGTGACAATACTGACCATTCAGAATCTGTGGAGTGTTCATTACATTTGGTGGGACCCAATCATGACTTTGGAGAATCTTTTGAAAATGACCAACTTTGAGGTAAGTTTAAAGGGGCCACGTGGGGTTTGGGCAAGCAGCAAGTGATTGGCTAGTTTGTACAAAGTAACTATCTATAGTCTCCTGACCCTGACTCAGACCACAGGAATGCTAGGTATATTTTTTAACCTTTTTTGATTGGCTGGTCTGAGGGTGCTCCACGGGTGGCTTCAGCCTTATGCAATGTGTGTCTTTTCCTGGAACCGAAACTCAGGCCTAGTAGTTTTTTTGGAGGGCCTGAAGCTTGTCATGGGGTTTATTTAGCTGGAGTCTTTAGCCCAATGGCCACCAGACTGGAGAGGACCATGAGGAGTCCCTAGCCACCACTTCCAGTTCCCGCCATTGCCAGTCCTCCGCCTTCAAACTGCGTCCCTACCCGGTCTAAGATAACAAGGCAAACTTACCATCTGCTGCCCTTCAGGACGCTCAGTATTCTGTTTTTTTCCAGCACCTGTGCAACACAGAAACCTGAAGCTCCTGGTCTGGAACAGGAAACCTAAAAACAGATTCAAAAAATGGCGGCTCCAGACACAAAGGGAACAGTGGTTTACGGAAGCCCGCCCCCTCTTCACTGCCTGTGTGAGGATTGGTCAGCTCGTCTAAAAGACTGATTGGACAAGACTTCAGGCACCGCCTCCAAACTGAGCCTAATGGGCTGGTTGTCTGAGTGACAGCAAATTGCATCCAACCCAGGAAAAACAACATCAAAATGACCAGTTCTTGGCTGTTCCGTTTTTTGCTATTAAGAGTGAGGATCAGCCTGGAGCGCTAGCGCACGCCTGCAATCCCAGCACTTTGCGAGGCTGACACAGAATTACAAATTCAAAGCCAGCCTCAGTGACGATGAGGCACCAACCAACTCAGTGAGACTCTGTCTCTAAATAAAATACAAAATAGGGCTGGAAGCCGGGCGCGGTGGCTCGAGCTTGTAATCCCAGCACTTAGGGACGCTGAGGCAGGAGGATCGCGAGTTCAAAGCCAGCCTCAGCAACAGCGAGGTGTTAAGCAACTCAGTGAGACCCTGTCTCTACATAAAACACAAAATAGGGCTGGGGATGTGGCTCAGTGGTCCAGTGCCCCTGAGTTCAATCCCCAGTACCAAAAAAAAAAAAAAAGAGAGTGGGGATCGGGGATCAGGCTTATGCACAATCACTATAGCCCCAGCACTACATATATATATATATATATATTAGATATATATATATATTAGAATAGATATATAGATATAGATATATAGAATAGATATATTAGAATAGAGTCTCAAATTCTAAGTAATTGATATGATAGGAATGCACCATAGCCCTGGAATTTTTTTTTTTGACTTGCTGTAAATTGCAATAAGTGCCTCAGGATGAAGTTATTTTAAAGCAGAGTTTCCCTCCCAATAGTAGAATTTAGCCAAGACAGAAGTGCATTTACATTTATCACTTGATATCACAAATACTTTAATATTCCAATTAACTTTTCTGTTCTCTGGTCTTATGAGAAAACAGTTGAGCTTTCAATTCATAAGCAATTCCCTGAGGCAGCAATGTCCCCATGCCCCACTCAAAACTGTGACTCACAAGTAAAATATTACAACCTCTAGTATTCAAATTAAAATGATAAAGAACAGCTTAAATCATTTCTAATAACTTAAAGCACTATATTCAGATTATTACCAAGGCTTAACAATATGAATTCACTAATAAATAGATGTAATTTTTTGAACTTCATTTTAAAATTCATTTTTTTACTTGAAGTCTAAGGCACAGCTCAATTTACCACGTCCACATTCTGTTTGAGAGCTATGAATTCCTTGACTTCAGCAAGGTGAAAAGCCTGGACCACTCATTTCTATGTCATATGTGATGAAACACACTTCCTGGACAATATTCTCATCAGAGCCAAGGAACAGGAGAGACAGTAAACTTTGAGAGACCTGGCAGCTCCAACCCAGTAGTGTACAAAAGTGGACACTCTCACAAGATGCTGGGCCCAGATCCATTCCCATTTTAGATATCACACTGTAAACAAAAATAACTGATGTCCCAGGAGGTGGACGGTGTCAGATATGTCAGTATTCCAAACTCTAGAGTATACACATATTAAAGAAAAATTTATTTGCAATTTTGCCTTGAGTCAAGTGGCAGGGTTGTGATATCTGTTTCTTTCTGTGGCATGGAATACTGTGAGAATATGAGCACAAATCAAAGGCACAAATCAAAATGCCTACATTTTTTTTTCTATGATTCAATACAGCCCCCCAAGAGAGTCAACATCAAATTTAAATGAAAAGAAAAAAAAAATCACTACCTAGAAGACAACTGCTTTTTCCATATAACTTCTGTACAACATGTGATTGAATCCTGGCATTCAGCCTATAGTGAGTGGATTCGTTATCTGTTACTGGATAACAACTCTAAAGCTTATTAGCTTATGTTTGGGCTGCTCAACAACTTAGGCTAAGTTCATCTGGGTTCTTTGCTGCATGTGATTAGCTGATGTTTGATAAGTTTACTGAACTTCAGAGGGTAATATGGCTGCCAAAAAAAGCACCCTCATTCTCCTCCCCAGGATATCTCATAATCAAATCAATTAATGTGGGCTTGTTCTCATGAATGTGACAGGGCTCTGAAAGCAAAAGCTTTCAAAATGTTTTCCAACTAGGTACCTGACTAATACTCTTTCATAGCCACAGCTTGAAATAAGCCATAAAAATAAGAACAGCTCAGATTAATGTCTGGGAAACACATTCTGCATTTTGGCTAGAGTAGGAGAAGAATCACATTGCCAACTTTCTATACAGATAAAGCTGAAGAATTACTGCCATATTGGCACTCAGTATCATTCTGCCTTCTGTAATAGATGAGGTTTACATAGCTGTTCAGCGTGAAAAAACATTTGCAAAGTCTCACAACTACTAAGTAACTTTACTGAAATTCAGGATCAACTCTACCTGATCCCAAAGCCAAAATTGACCTCCTCTAAACTACGTGAATTATCTTATCTTATCTTATTCCGTATTCTCTTGGAAGTTAGATAATGACACTTATTCAAAAAAGCAGATTTTTTTTTTTTTTTTTTTTTTTTTTGGTGTAAGGGATTGGAACTAGGAGCACTTAATCACAAAAGTCACACCTATTTTACTTTACTTTATCTTATCTTATTTATACTGGGGATTAAATTCAGGGGCACTTGACCCCTGAGCCACCTCCCGAGCTCTATTTTTTAAATTTATTTCAGGACAGAATCTGAGTTGCTCAGAGCTTCACTTTTGCTAAGGCTGGACTTGAACTTGCAATTCTCCTGCCTCAGCCTCTCAAGCTGCTGGGATTACAGTCTTGTGCCACTGTGCCTGGCATGCCCTATTTTATTTTGAAACAGGTTCTCACTAAGTTTCTTAGAGCTTAATGAGTTGCTTAGGCTGGTGTTAAACTTGAAATCTCCTGCTTCAACCTCCTGTGTCCCTGAAATTGCAGACTCACATCACCATATTTGTTCTTTTTAGTTTTGTGAACAGGCCAAATTGGAATGTCAAACAGAAAAAGAGTTGTGACAATCACTACTTTCTTTTTTTTTTTAATTTTTTTTAGTTATACATGGATACAGTGTCTTTATTTGTTTACTTATTTTTATGTGGTGCTGGGGATCCAACTCAGTGCCTCACACGTGCAAGGCAAATGCTCTGCCACTAAGCCACAACCTCAGCCCGACAATCACTACTTTCTTAATGCTATCTTATTTTCTAAGGTTTAAACACTGGACTTTGTTTCAATGTATATTGAAGTCAACATTATCTATTGTAATCAAGAGTCTGTTGATGTCCATTTTATTGAGATAATTTGTAACTGCCAAAAACTTGACTTAATTTGAAAATGTAGTTAGAACTTCTGTGCTTTCTGTAGGCTATGTTAGGACACTGGGTTTAATGCCTATGCAAAATTATGATAAGGTTATAACTAAAGAGAAATCTGTATAATAAATAAAATTTTAATAATTATTTTTTTTCCTAACTTAGTTTGCAATAGTAGGAATTGAACTCATGGCCTCTATCATGAGATACATTCCCAGCCCTTTCTTTTGTTTGGTTTTGTGATAGGGTCTTGCTCGGTTGCCAAGGCTGATCTCAAACTTGTGGTCCTTATACTTCAGCACCGTCCATCACTGGGATTAAAGTTCATAACAGTGCACCTGGCTATTTTGTAACATTCATAACAGTTGGATATACAGTTTCACCTAATGGTGCATGCCTGTACTACTAGTGGCTCAGGAGGATGAGGTACCTTATTTTTTACCGTTTTATTTATCCATGGTGACTAAGATGCTGATAACTGCCTTGACAGAGCGCACAGCTTAAGCCTTAAATTATACAAAGCAGGCTCTACATCTAGTGAATGAAGAAAAGTATCAGATACATAAGGTTGTGTTGCAAAATAACATGACACTTGGTCTGCTAACAGTAGACCAGTGATAGGTATGTGCCATATTCAGTTATTGTATATTCTAGATTACCATAAAATATCAGTATGACTTCAGCTCATACTAATACATATACTTTAGACTTCTGAAGTTGCAGCCACACAGCATCTGATCAATGATTTTTCCAAGAATGATGAGCTAGTCTAGGAACCACCTGGAGATGGCTTTCAGTTATCCTAGGCAGGGGAGCTGGTGCTGTGATTCTATAACACTGCGGCCTATATTGTGGTGTCTTGTTTACGCAGGGCTCTTGCCTCCTACCTAAGGGATCATTGCAGAAGACTTTACATGTGTAGATTTTATGATGAGAAATACTTTTTAGTGGACTGTTGGGCAGACTCAAGATGGCTAGAGTTATGCTTACTTGCTAATGCTTCTAGAAGGTTGTTTGTATTATGTATTTTAAGTAATAAACACCTTGATTCAGTGTATGTATTCAAGGTCATAAGCATTTTCTTTTGCGCATGTATTCACTATGCAAAATTTCAGCAATGTGCCTTCTTTCTCTGACCCATATATAAAAAGGCCTATGTAGTAATTGAGGGGTCTGAGGGCGGAAGGCTGTGGGCTGTCTTGGAGCTACTGCCATCTCTGCATAAAGCATGGCTACTATTTCAGCTGTGCCTCATATCTTTCAACAGCTGGAGACCAACACCTTGCTTTTGGGATCTCAGCTTCCACATAGCAATTGACATAGTCTGTAGGATCTTTGGCAGATGAGAGATACCTCAGCCTTAGTAGATTAGTGGAGGTGGTTAAGGAGTGGGGAGTATCTCTGGCCACCAAGAACCATATAGCACTCAGTTGCCACAGTCCTATTAAAATGGACCCCCTTGGAGAGTTTGGATATGATGGGATGAATTCCCCATAAACTTAAAGAAGGCTTTTTTAATTGAAAAGTGGGCCTACATGAACCCAGCAAGTTGAACTGTCACCAAAGTGTTGAAGCCCAGGCCCGTGGCCAAGGAAGGAGGCAGCAGCAGCGGCATGGTGAGTTGGAGAATTAGCCTAAGAAGCCATGTGCAGCAGCTGGGGCCACATCATGGATGGTATCTATAGATCTGACAGCAAAAAACTGATGCAACTGTATGAGAGACTTCCAGAATGAGGGCATTGCAAGATAAACACGAGGCCTAGGAAGCCAGAGTCCAGTCAGTGGCGGAGAATCTGTATACTTTGAAAATACTCATCAACTTTCCCCATAGCACTGATTGAATCTGAGGAGGAGGAGGATTAAGGCCTGCAAGCCCAGTCAATGGCAATGCAGAAAATAAAACATCAGCCAGTAGCTGCAGTAAAAAAACTAGCAGGGCTGGCCCAGGTGTCCAAACTCTCCAAAGGGGTCCATGACCAAATTCTGTCAAGCAGAATTGGTGAACTTGGGAAAATAATTTACACAGGAGGCAAAAGAGTCCCTGGCTCTTTGTTGTTATGCATGTGAAATTTACAGATGAATAGCACTAGAGATGTAGTGCTAAATGGAGAGGTTAGCACTGCTCCCTACAGTGCAAGCTGTAGAATACTCAGTGCCATGAGGTGTGTAGAGGTCCAAGAGAGACCAAGCATGTTAGAAGGTGGTAGGGCTTCCAGAGGGATGTTTTTAGTGGGTAGCCAAGGTCATACACATCTTGATTCAG
Organism: Geosciurus inauris; assembly: GCA_004024805.1. Taxonomy (NCBI): domain Eukaryota; kingdom Metazoa; phylum Chordata; class Mammalia; order Rodentia; family Sciuridae; genus Geosciurus; species Geosciurus inauris. The sequence goes on along the minus strand of PVHX01025221.1, from coordinate 10,429 downwards.
TGTATGTAGTCAAGGTCCTAAACATTTGCTTGTGAGTATGCACTTAACTTAGGTAAATGTTGGCACCGTGCCTTATTTACCTGACCTGCATTATAAAAATTCTGTGCGATCATTTGGGGGGCTGAGGGATAGAAGCTAGGGGCTAGCTAGGGCCTATGGCTGCCTTCAAAGGAAGCAACCCTATAATTCCAACTGTTCCTCACGTCTTCTTTCAAACCTTGCTTGCTGGGTCTGAGCCCCTGAAGAACAGCCACAGCCCTGCAAATCCTCTGCTTTGAAGCAAGTTGCAAGGCATATCATATACTTTTGTGGTTATACTCCCAGATGATATTCTCATAATAAAAATGTAGTGTTATTTGTTTTTTAAATTATCAACATTGCCTTATTTTCTGCCCTCCTTCACTTTCTTATGTGAATATATATTTTTCACTTACAAAACTCTTGTGATACAGATACAATCTTCTGGTTGCAGTTTCGATAGCATGTTCCATTATTACCATGCCTGTGATGAAATATGCTTGTTTTAAAATTTCTCCTTTCATGAGAAATTAAAAATATATCATTGGTCCTTGATTTCTTCTATTCATTTCTCAGTCACTGCCCAAGTTTATTTCAAGTCCTGCCTGGAATATTCAGAAACTTTTGCTCAAACATTTTATTCCCATTGAAGGAAAAGAGCACCAGATGGCCATATATTCTTTTTGGGTTAAGAGGGGGTTATAATGAGTATTTAACCCAGGTGTGCTTAATCACTGAGCTATATCCATAGCCCATTTATTTATTTTAATTTGAGACAAGGTCTTGCTAAATTGCTTAGGACCTCCCCACATTATTGAGACTAGCTTTGAATTTGTGACCCTCCTCCTTCAGGATTACAGACATGATCCACCACAGGTAGCTAATCCTGAGTTTGAATAAATGTCACCATTTAACTTCTAAGAGAATATAAAAAGAATGATGAATTATGTGGCCTAGAGGAGGTATGTTTTGTTTTTGGAGTAAGACACATTTGATTCTGAATCCTGTTCTAGCTTTCTAATAATTGTGGGCCTGCCAGGTGTGGTGGCACATCTGTAATCCCAGTAAATTGTGAGACTGAGGCAGGAGGATGATTTTAAGTTTGAAAAAACCCTTAACAACTTAGTAAAACCCTGTCACAAAATCTAAAAAAAAAAAAAAAAATAGAACTGGGGACATAGCTCAGTAGAAATAATTTACTCTGTTTAATCACCAGTACTACACACACACACACACACAACTTGTGGAGTTTTGAAAACCTTCTTTGACATTGAACAGCTGTATCCACCTCATCTACTGCAAAAGGGAGAACAGTACTGAGTGCCAAAATCTCAGCAGTTCTTTAGCATTATCTGTACACAAAAAGTTGGCAATGTGTTTTTATTTTTACTCTAGCCAAAATGCAGAATGTGTTTCCCAAACTTTGGACCAGGGCTCTTATTTTGTACGGCTTATGTAAAGCTGGGGCTATGAAAGTGTATTAGTCAGGTACCTAGTTGGGAAACATTTTGAATGCTTTTGCTTTTGCTTTCACAACACTGTCACATCCATGAGAACAAGCCCATAATAATTTATTTGATTATGGTATGTCCTGGGGAGGAGAAGGAGGGTGCTTTTTTTGGCAGCCAGCTCACCCTCTGAAGTTCAGTAATCTTATCAATCATCAGCTAAACACATGCAGTGCAAGGACCCAGACGAACTCAGCCTAACTGATGAACAATCCAAATGTGAACTAGTAAGTTTGGTGTGGCTTCTTATACAGTGAGAGACAACTATACACTCACTGTAGGCAAGATGTCAAGATTCAATCACATGTGACACAAAAATTATATGGAAAACAGCAGACATTTTATAGACAGTTATTTAAATTCTCTAGTTTAAGTTAAAAGTTGAATCTCAATATATGGTATTGAATTATTTAGAAATATGTGTAGACATCTATGCCTTGATTTGTTCTAATATTCTCACAGTACCCCAGACCAAACAAGAAAACAGACAACAAAACCCTGCCATTAGGCTCAAGGCAAAATTGCAAAATAAATTTTCTTTTAATGTGTTTATACTCTAGAGTCTGGGTTACTGGCAAATCTGAAAACCTGGCACACTCCACCTTTTGGGACAAAAAAATTCTTTTTGTTTACAGTGTGAGAGTCCACTTTTGTTCACTTCTGGGTTGGAGGTGCCAGCTCTCTCAAAGTCACTGAGTTTTGAATAAATGTCACCATATAACTTCCAAGAGAATATACTTTGGCCTAGATGAGAATGTTGTCTAGGAAGTTTATTTTATCTCCAGAATATAAAAATGAATTGTGCAGGACTTTCTTCTTCCTGAAGTCAAGGAATTTATAGCTCTCAAACAGAATGTGGCTGCAGTGAACTGAGATGTGCCTGAGATTTCAAGTAAAGAATGAATTTTAAAATAAAGTTTCAAAAATACATATATTCATTAGTAATTTTATATTGTCAAGACATGATAAAATTCTGAATATAGTGGTTTAAGTTAGTATAATTAATTTCACATGTTATTCCTTTTTAACATAAATACTATAAACTTTAAAATTACGCTTAAGCCTCACAATTTGTTTTGTTGGACATTGCTGCTTCAGGGGATGGATTACAAAGCTCAACATACCTGCCCTTAAGACCAGAGCTACTTCCACAGCCCTATTTTGTATTTTATTTAGAGACACGTCTCACTGAGTTGCTTAGCACATTTTGCTGAGACTGGCACTGAACTCCTGATCTTCCTGCCTCAGGCTCCCAAGTCACTGGGATTACAGGTCTGTACCACTGCTCCCAGCAACATTTTTATTCATGAATAATATATAAAAATACATAACTCATAAATTGGGTTGACCTTATATACAGACATAAATACAAATGTCCTCCTGTCTAGGCTAGATTTTACTAATACCTTAAAATGACTGCATTCAATTCACATCTACACAAAAGAAAAAATAAAAACAAGAGGTACATTGGTGTATTCCAGGAATACCAGCTACTTTAGAGGACACGGCAGGAGGATTTGAGGCTAGCATGGGCAAATTGCTGAGCCCCTGTTCCAAAATAAAAAACAGGAGTGGTAATGGGCCTCTACAGCAAAGCCCTTGGGGGCTAAGTGCCTGGTTTTTTCTTTTCTTTTCTTTTCGGTACTGGGGATTGAACTCAGGGACACTCGACCATTGAGCCACATCCCCAGCCCTATTTTGTGTTTTTTGTAGAGACAGGGTCTCACTGAGTTGCTTAGTGCCTCGCCGTTGCTGAGGCTGGCTTTGAACTCCTGATTCTCCTGTCTCAGCCTCCCTAAGTGCCGGGATTACAGGCTTGCACCACTGTGCCCGGTTTAAGTGCCTGGTTTTTTAAAAAAAAAAAAAATAGCAGCCAAGAACCTGTCATTCTAGCCTCATTCATTTTCTGGTTGGATGCAATGAACTGTCACTCAGAATGTAGGCTCACTAGGTTCAGCCTGGGGATAGGACCTGATACCCTGTCCAATCCACACACAGCCAGTAAAGAGGGGGTGGGCTGCCACAGTCTGGTGCAGGGTTAGTATGGGGAGTTCGCCATTCTTCAGATCTGTTTCTAGGTTCCATCTCCTACCCACAGGAGCCCCATGCTTCTGTGCTACAAAGGTGCTCAAAGAACATAGGGAGAATGCTGGACACCCCCAAAACCAGGAAGTGGTGAGTGTGCACTAGTATCTTTAGATTCGGTAGGAGGCTGTTTGGAACCATGGGACTTTCAGTATAGGAAAAAGGGGACACCCTGAGGGGGGAGAGTGGGCCCTCTCAGAGATGAGAATAGCATGCCTCTCCTGAACTCCAATTTTTGGGGGGGATCTAAGAAAAGCTTCCAGAGAGTCCAGCACAGGTCCACTTTTTTACTTTGGGCTGACAACAGAATAGCATCAAGCTCTTAAGTCCCCACAGCCATGACAACTTTAATCAGGGCCATGCTCACTATTTCTTCTCTTTTTATTACCCAGGATCGAACTCAGGGGCACTCGACCACTGAGCCACATCCCCAGCCCTATTTTGTGTTTCATGTAGAGACAGGGTCTCACTGAGTTGCTTAGCGCCTCGGCGTTGCTGAGGCTGGCTTTGAACTCGCGATCCTCCTGTCCCAGCATCCCCAAATTCTGGGATCACAGGCTTGCGCCACCATGCCCACCTACTATTTCTGGATACAGTCTGTAGAAACAGTGGCCCCTTGGGGGTTATTTATTTGTCCTGGCCTTGAGATAGGACATAGGTGGTTGTGTTCATTCTTGACTCAAATACACATGAAGAACCTACCACTGCCAGACACTTGGCTTATAATTTTAAAAGATGTGTAGTCATAACTCCTAGCACACTTGAGCTTCCATTTTTGTCTGCAAGTTAGTCAAGTTCTAATGCATTCAGGGAGATGAAGGCAGAGGATGTTTCATTTGACACAATCCTAGACTTCTCTAGGTAAGGCTAAGTTTGACACAATCATAGGATTCTCTAGGTAAGACCCTTTCAAGCCAGATGTTGAGGATGGGTACAAACAAGGAAGCAAATGAGTGCAAATTTGCTCAAGAGGGAGGGCTTCTGCTTTAAGTGTGGTCTGCTGAGTGCTTCTTGTAATGGGTGGCTGGGTAAACTGCAGATTCTACCCTAGTATGATTCCCAGCAGAGACTTGAGGAATCAGGCTTATCCTGTAGAAGGACCACAGTGCATTGTGTTGGGATTCTGGGTACCCAAGCATCAAAGTTTACCTTGGGAACTTAGAGCTAGGCCTGGCATGGATCTCTCCATGACACAAGGAATCCCAGCCAGGATTTCAAACACTTTTCTCTGTAAAGCTTTGTGAGCCAACATTGGGAGCCTAGCAAACACATGTGTCTCACGCTTTAGACATCTGTGCCTTGCTGCATGTGACTGTTTGACCACTATCTGGAAAGCCCCTCATGCAGTGATCACTAGAGGTTCCAGCTAAAAGAGATTCCTCACCCCTCAGGGCCTCACGTCTTATTCCAAATAACAGCACCACCTACTGCATTTCTGAAATATGGCTATTACTTTATCCAGATTTTTTTTTTTTAATTCCCAGGACCTAGAACTCCTGAAGCTCCTTAAGAACTTCATGTTGTTTACCAGGACTAAATCAGAGGTAAACTTCAATATCCAGAACTCCTTAAAATACTGGAAAATACAGATTCCTGTTAGTCTCAGACTTCTGATAATGGGACTTGGGGCAGATGACTGTAGGTGTGTGCAGAGAAACCTGTACCAAGTCCACAAGGATCTGGCATTTGCCTCCAAATCACATGATACTGACATCATGCATCTGGTGGACCACAGAATTTGAAGGTATCTTTTTGTTTAGAAATAGGGCTATGCTAAGGCAGGTTTCTATCCTAAATTTGAAGAGTTCCTATGTATGGATAGCAGTGAGGTTGGTGTTTTCTCCTGCAGCCCTTGAATCACCACGTCTGATAAAAACTGCCTCCAACATTAGTTTCCCAGTTTACATTCTTACACTCATGAAAGTATATGATGGAGAAAGAACAGCTACCAAAACAGGAGAATGGCCCAAAGCCTTCACAATCAAACAAGGAAATACCGAGCCACCAGTGGCCAAGGCTAAACCACTGGAAGCAGATTCTGTTCTGCTGCCAAAAGTTCAAGGATATTAAACAATGTCTTGCAGTTCACATAGATGGAGATCCAGCTGTGATTTTCTCACTCTAAACAGAGCCACCTTTCCTGGAAGCAACATAAATGCCAGGAACAAAAAGGTTTGGAACAAGTGGTCAAGAAACTACTAGGCTAGCACACCTTATGTCTGCTGGAATAATTTTCCTCTGCCCTACATTGATAGTCCTCTATGCCACCTTTCACATTGTGAGCCCCTGAGCATTACTAATGCTACATACCCCATCACAGGTATCTTTCCTCTCCCCCTCTATACTGCTCTCCTCTTTATTTTAGGGAATGGAAATTTTATCTCATTGTTTAGGATGGCATTTGTAAGTATTTTTGCGAAATAAATTTTTGCACACCCATTTTATAAATTTTTGTATTTCATGACCTACATATTCAATCTCTAACACTATCCCTAAACCTACTCAATATTTACTACAAACCATTACATCATTGCTACACCTAAACCTAATATAATGTAAATAAATTTAGAATACTCTGTGATTTATGTGTATTATGGTTTTCAATTATCAATGGTATGTATTATATAACTTGTAATGTATTCATTACATTACATATCCATGCATCCTCAACTTAAAAAAATGTAATCATGTGCCTCACATGACAATATACCCTGTGCCAGATCATGTATTTTTATATACATATATACTGTCATACATATTATCACATGTTTATTCTTTTGAGTACTCTGACTTGGAATATACAAATTCATTACCTAATAAGAACTCAAACCCTAACAGATATCTAAACTGAAAATTCAAACTTAAGTGACCTCTACAACTAAAACAAGTGATTATTTAAAAGCATCTTCAGTAAAATGAATATAATTATAAATTGAAATATCAATCACATTATGTACATATATTACCACATACTCATGTATATACTATATCTGTGCTTTCCCAAATTATACAGTATCTAATGCCTGAGTCACTTATACTCTTACCTGAGTCCATATTTGTATATTTATATAGGTTTTCATACACATTTTCACAAATATGTTCTCATGAATATTCATATTTTTGATATACATATGTATTCCCTCATTCTAACTCTAACACAATTCAATATTTAATACTAATATAACCACTATAACTATACCTAATTTACATAAATGCATGTATATTACTATGAGATAGGTATTCTGACATTTTAAATTATCAATAGTGCATTAGCATATAAATTATTGTGTATTAATTTTATGACATATCCATTAATCCACAAAAAATTAATATTCATATGCTTTACATTTTGTCATTCCATGTTTCATTCCATGTGTTCATGTTTTCATGTACATTTTCACATGTATCTTTTTATATATATTCATATTTTCTGATATACATATTTTTTCTCTAAGCCTAAACCTACCCAACTCATATATACTAACATTAATACCACTGTAACTATACCTAGTTTGACATATATGCATGTATATGAATATGAAATTCTGAGTATTTTGACAAATATATTCAAACATTAATGTTATATTTCCATAAAACTTATTGTATATTTATTATATGATATATTCATGCATCTCACAGTATAACTTTATCATCCATAAACATTAATTTATGTTTTTGTAAACATTTTCATGTACAGTTGAATATTCATGTTACCTAATATTACACATTAATTTCCTAACAATAACCTTACTGAACGCAAAATTTATTCAAACCCTAAACTTATCTTTATACCTAAAATTAATTTTAAATAAAAGCCTATATTAGCCGGGCGCAGTGGCTCACGCTTGTAATCCCAGCACTTCGGGAGGCTGAGACAGGAGAATCGCGAGTTCAAAGCCAGCCTCAGCAATGGCGAAGCACTAAGAAACTCAGTGAGACCCTGTCTCTACATAAAACACAAAATAGGGCTGGGGATGAGGCTCAGTGGTCAAGTGCCCCTGAGTTCAATCTCTGGTACCAAAAAAAAAAAAAAAAGCCTATATTAATATGAACATTTATTTTATTTTGACATACATGCAAGTTTCAATGGTATTTTTGCATATACATTTTTACATGTTTATAATATTGTATATTCAGCAATCAAGTTAAAAGTATTTGTAATCATATGACTCTCATTATTTTTGTTACTTCAGTACATATTTACATTTGTTTTCCTACATATTTTTCTATGTACATTCTTCTTTTTTTTTTTTTTTTGGTACCAGGGATTTAACTCAGGGGCATTCGACCACTGAGCCACATCCCCAGCCCTATTTTGTGTTTTATGTAGAGACAGGGTCTCACTGAGTTGCTTAGCGCCTCGCCGTTGCTGAGGCTGGCTTTGAACTTGTGATTCTCCTGTCTCAGCCTCCCTAAGTGCTGGGATTACAGGCTTGCACCACTGCGCCCAGCTTCTATGTACGTTCTTAAGGATGTTAATGTTTTCTGATATTTACATTTATTATCTAATACAAATCCTATTGCAAAACAAATACTAATCCTTAACTCACTCCTATTTCTAAATCTGAAGTACCATAAAACCATTCATACTACATATACTTAAGTGAATTTTGACATATGCCTTCAGTTACCAAATGTACACTTGCATATGTCACTACATATTCTTGAATATTGTTATACCTCTATCCAGTAATTTTTTAAATTCTGAGGACCTGGAAACAGTGGAGCCCCTTAAAAACTTCTGTTGCTCACCCTGACTAAATCAGAGGTGAAATTCAATGTCCAGAACACTTTAAAATACTGTAGAACAGAGATACCAGTGAGTCTTGGCCTTCTGATGATGGAGCCTGGGGCCAATGACTGTAGGTGTGTGTAGAGAAAACTATGCCAAGGCCACGTGGATCTCGCATTTGCTTCCAAACCACATGATAGACATCATGGAGCTGCTAAAACCTATTATGCGAAGGCACCCTGTTGTTTGGAGATGGGTGAGGCTATATTGAGAGGCAGGTTTCTACTCTGAATTGGGATAGGCCTACAGATAGTAGTCAGGTTGGTGTTTTCCCCAGCCCTGGAATCACCACATGTGATATAAATGCCTCCAGGTTCTGTGTCCCAGTTTACATTCTTTAATTCCTGGCAGCATATTACAAAATTCCCTGCGATGTAGCAAGAACACCCATCAAACCAGGAGGATGGCCTAATGCCTGCACAATCCACACAGGGAGACACTGAGCCACCAGTTGCCAATGCTCAACTCCAAGTAGAGGATTCAGCTCTGCTGCCACAATGCAAGTCTGAGGATATTAAATGATGTCTTCCAGTTCACAGAGATGGAGACCCAGCTGCGATTTTCTCACTCCAAAGAGAGCCACCATTCCTGGCAGTAACATAAATTTCAGGCACCAAAAGCTTAGAGGCAAATGGTCAAGAAAATATTAGGCCAACACACCTTCATGCCTCCTGGAGCATTTTCCTTCTGCTCTACTTTTATAGTCCTACACGAGACCTCCCATGTTGTGAGCTCCTAAGCTTTACCAATGCCAGATACGCCATCACAGATAAACTTTCTTCTCTACTAATTGTCTCTTTTTTTGCAATGGTAATCTTATCTCATTTTTAGAATATCATTTGTAAGTATGATTGAGTAATAAATGTTCACACATTTTTATCAATCTCATTATTTCATGATCCATGATCTACATATTCAATCTCTATCCCTAAACTTAACCCTACTCAATATTTCCTAAGAACTCTAAAATTATAGCTAAACCTAAATCTAAGAAAATAAATGCAATTAGAATAAAATGTGGTTTTAGGTTTAATTTGACTTTCATTTTCAATTATCAATGGCATGTTTTATAAAACTTGTCATAATGTCATTATAGTACATATCCATACATCCCCAACATTAAAAAAATGTGTAATCACAAGACTCACATTACAATGTACCCTGAGTCAGAGTATGTATTTTTATATACATATATATTGTCATATATAATCTGATATGTACATTCTTATGAATGCTTGGATTTTGGAATATACAAATCCATTCCTTACCAGAACTCTAACCCCAAAATACACCTAAACTAAAAATTCAAATTTAAGTTACCCCTATACCTAAACCAATTTCTACTTAAAAGCATGTACAATAAAATGAACAGTTATGTGTATTTTTGGATCATATATTCAATTATCAGTGGCATATTTGCATAGATATTACTACATACTCATGTATATACAATATCAGGAATAAAAGAAGAGGCACTTCGAATAACCTCATAGATATTAATAGGAAAATGATATAATAGTAGGTAACTTGATCACCAAATTTGACAATTTATGCAAAACAGATAAATTCCTGGAAATAGATATTGTATCAATCACTTAAGTGAAAAGGTTACTTGAACTTGCAACTCTCCTTCCTCAGCCTCCCGATAACTGGGATTACAGGAATGTGCTATCCTGTACAGCTTAGGTCTAACTTTTAAATCAATTTTTTATTTTGAATAGTTACCATGTGTGAAGTTATACATATAAAGAAAATATAAGCTTATTCATATTGTTGTATGAATAAGTACACATACCTCGCTTGAAGGTCCCTGTAGTAAAAGTGGAGTTCCTGCTGGTACTGGCGGGTAGGTTCCTGGAAAGCCGCAGGCCTCCGCAGCCGCGCAGCTCTCAAGAGCAGGCTCTGCCCACCCGAGTTCCAGCAGACGCAGCCGCTCACCGCCAACCTCCGCTCGCAGGGTTCTGGCCTTGTAATCCGAAGGAGGAAGGGCACCACAAAAACCCTCACAGCAACTTGCCAAAGGAGC
>PVHX01025220.1:0-22697 GCA_004024805.1 Geosciurus inauris | reverse complement strand
GGGGTCAGGGATAGCATATAGTCCCCAAAGGCACACCCTCAGTGACCTCATTCTTCCAACCATGGACCTCCTTCCTACAGTTTTCATCTTCTTCCAGTAGTCAATCCAAATTATCAATCCATCAGATGGACCAATCCATCTGAGGTTAGAGCCGTAAGGATCCAATAACTTCCCCAAAGCTCTACCTCAACACATTAGAGACCAAGTCTTCAATACATGAACTTTGGAGGAACATTTTTGATCAAAATTATAACATTTCACTCCAACCTCCAAAATCTTATGCCCATTTCCCATTGCTAGATTCAGTCTATCTCCATGATTCCCCGTGATCTTTAAAGTTCCAGAGTTGCTCAAAAGTCCAAGTCCAAAATCTCCTCTGAGACTCAAGGCAAATTTTAGCTATGTGCCTCATAAAAATCAAAAAGCAAATTACATACTTTCAACATGCAGTTGCACAAATAAATATTTCCATTCCAAAAGAAGAATCAGAGTATAGAAAGAAGTGATCGGTCCCAAGCAACCCAACAGGGTAAACATTGCATCCTGAAGTTTCATGCCTGGGATCTGATGTGCATGCTGGATGAGATGTTGGGCTGGATTTTCTCATCACCTACAGCTTTCCTCATCAGACATTCTACATTCTCGGCATTCCTAACTTCCTAGGTTCTCTATTGTAACTTATGTTTCTCTCACAGTTTCAAAGATCTACTTCTGTGGGCCTGCCTACAAGAATTCCCACCCATGGCCTCATAAGCCTTCCTTTTAAATCTCAGTGGAAGCTTCTATAATCCTGCAACTCTTAGGTTCTTCATACCTGAAAAACCATGTGAATGATGCCAAACATGCTTGATTCTAGCAGAAGCAGTAACAAAAACTCTTTGGACCATGGTTTCAGTGCCTTCTGAGTGCCTGAGGTGACAAAACATGGTGAAAATGAAGCCTAAGGAACTACATTCTGAGAGGCCTCATAGGAGCAGGACACCTGCTGATGTTTGCTCAAAACAAAGCCTTTCAAACAAATTTTCACTTTTATACTCTTGAGCCAATAATGAGTTGGGTGTTACTGGTTTCTGAGATGCCCTCAAGGCATCTTTCCTGTTGTCCTTGTGCAAAGTACTTGGTTTCTCTTTAATGGTGCCAATCTCTTCAGCAGTTACACCTTCCTTTGTCTCAACTTTAAATGTGTTCCTTTCCTGACAAAACTGCAAGTTTTCTTTCTGTTATATTTGCTCATTATTATCACATTAAACCTGAATGCTGTACTGCCTTGAAATTTTCTCCATCAGATTAAGTAGTCCATCACCTTTAAATTAAGCCTCACATAAAGTATTAGAGCAGACAGAAAATGTAGACAATGTAGACAAGGTGTGTATTTGTTTTTTCAGAATATAGCACAGGTGGCCTCCTGCTCAATTCCCAACTGAGTTCTAATTCCCATCTGAAATCTCATAATCATAGTTGTTACTGTCCACATTCTTTTTTTTTTTTTTAGTTGTAGATGGACACAATGTCTTTATTTTATTGCTTTGTATGTGGTGCTGAGGATCGAACCCAGGGCCTCACGCATGCAAGGCAAGCGCTCCACCGCTGAGCCACAATCCCAGCCCCTGCCCACATTCTTATTGGCATTTTGGTCTTCTGAGATTGCACAATTGTCCCATGAAGCTGTGTTAAAAAAGTTCTCAGCCTCCTCTAGCCTTCATTTCTAAACTTTAAAAAATTTTATGCATACCAGTTCAAAATGATCTGAACTATATGGTCAAGTATAGTCACAGCAATGGTCCTACTTCTCAGTAGCAAATATTTGTTAGTTGGATTCTTATATTGTTTCTTTGAACAGCTAGAGCAAAGCAGTCATATGAAATGCTGTTTATAATTAACCTTGGAGAGTTTCATTATAAGATATCCTGAGGTAGACTTGGTAAACTTGAATCTAATTGGTGACTTTTGACCTTCCTGTATGTGGACATTTTAGGTTTGGGAAGTTTTCTGTCATTTGCTTCTTTGAATAAGCATTTTACTTCTTTTGCATTCTGAAATTTCTCTTGACCACCAATAACCTGAATACTCACTTTTTAAATACTCTTCCATTGTTATCATAAGCTTTCCTTATTCCCTTTTATTTTTTTCTTTATTCTTATCTCTTTTCAATAACTTGTCTTCATGCTCACTTATTCTCATCCCTTAGTTGATTCTGCAATTGATTATTATATTTTTTATTTTGTTTAGTGTAATTTTCAGCTCCAGAATTTCTATTTGATTTTAAAATTACTTCATTCTTTCTGTTTAATATCTCAGAAAAAATATTGATTGTTTGCTTTCTTGAAGTTCATTAAGTTTATTCCAAACAACTATTTTTAATTCTTCATCCAAGAGTTTGTGCATGTCAGATGCTTTATATTCAGTTTATGGCACCTTCCTTTGTCCATTAGGTGATGTCATGGTTTCCTGAAAGTTTTTGATGCTTTTTAGTATACAAAAATGACCCTACACTGAAGGATTAGATATTTATCATAACCTTCACAACCAGGTTTTGTTTGAATCTGTCCTTCCAAAAATTCTAAGCACCATTCACTTTTTTCTCTAATCCTGTTGTTAATGCCAGTACTTTAGCTCTAGATGATGCCCTAAATCTATTTGCTGTGCGGTCAGGGTTTGTGTAATGTCATTGCTTCAGCACTAGAGAGCACTCTATGCCTAATTTTTTCACAAATCTACACTTGGTGTTCTTTTCAAGTTGGAATGAGGAATGCTAAAAGTGTATTTTCTCTCTACAGTCTTGAGTTGTGCCTACTTCCTTCTTCTTTCTGCAAGCAGGCAATGACTTCCATGTTTTGTTGGATGGGTTGGGGGAGGGAGGGAGCAGGCAGTACTGTGATCACCAACATGGCAATATTGAGTCACATTCAGAGCCCATGATCTGCTAAGACTAGCATTCTGGGGCAGGACCAAGGCCCACACTACTATGGTCAGCCTGCTATTGTGATGTATTCATGGCTCAAGACTGAGGCAGGCATCCCAAGTTTACACTGACCAAACTATAAATTTATCCCACCAAGCCATCTACCTCTGCTTGGTGCTAAGGTGGGTACAGGGGCTCTTTTTACAGATCACTTGCCTTGGGACAGAAATCTTTGTGTACTGTCCCATGTTAAGGTTCATCAGTACAGTTCTGATATTGGTACAAGGCAGAGTCCTGCTTTCCTTTCCTTTCCCACCACTCAGTTGATGGAGCCTTTGTTCTGTGGAGGGGCAGGGGATGTAGTCTCATGGCTGCCAAGCTAAGATAGGTCCAGAGGCTTTCTCTGGAAGCACTGCCTGTGGGAGAGGGGCCATGAGACTTTTATTCATACTGAGTGTCACTATGATGGGCCTACTTATTCCCTCTCCTTCCACTATAGTAAGATGTTTTACTCCATTCTTTTCTGCTCAGAGTTAGGGGAGGATGACATGGGTGACTCTTCTTTCCTGTCTTCTTCAATGTGCCTTTTCTTATTATTATTGTTCTAAAATCAGGTACTGTAATCTCTTTCCTGGTTTTCTTATCTCTTGTGAAGGGAGGTTTTGTGTGAATAGTTGTTCAGATTGATATTTCCGTGGAGAGAGTGCTGGGTCATCTTGTTTGGCTTTCATCAGCCCTATCCCCCTCTGGAATACTATTTCAATGGATCATATGCAGGGGACATAAACCAAATCTCAAATTATTTCAAAGCCTTTACATTATTTGACAGGAGCAAATGAAGCTAGATATCATGTTTGGATGTCATAAACCTAATGCTGATAAAAAGTGTAAACATGAAATGATTTCTATTGAAAAAGTCATTTACTCTATGTCGTTGATGTCGTGCCTCGCGTGGGTTCGCTCGACGAGTTGGGGTCCCACAGGACGAGGGGACTGAGGAATGGGGTCCCACGGGACGAGCTCTGGGGTCCCGAATGACGAGGTCTGGGGTCCCACGGGACGAGGGTTTATGGGGTGACCCAGACCCCAGGGGTAGGTAAAACTGCTCTGCTGAAGTGAGAAGCAGACCCGTTTGTTTCAGTTAGTGCAACAGTTTATATAGGGTCCTCGGACCAATCATGGCCCTGAGGTTAGGTTACAGCCAATAGGGTATTGATCCATGTCAGGCAAGCAGCCAATCAGCGTGGGATGAGAAAAGGAGAGCCACTGAAGGCAGCCTATCAGCATGGGATGAGAAAAGGAGAGGCACTGAAGGCAGCCAATCAGCATGGGGTAAAGAGGAGGGGAAACATTCAAAGTAACCAATCAGCATAGGGCAAAGGAAAGGGGAGAGGAGGCATTGAAGGCATGGAGAGAGCTCCTATAACTCTAAATTTCAATGAAGAAGAACTAACCCATAGTCTTGAAGGATACATACATAGATAGTCAAACCTCAAAAGAGCAAGAAGTTATCGCAGATGTCAAGAAAGTAGTTACTTTTAGCAGGGGAGCATGGAGTTGAGATTGGGAAGGGAAGCTACCTATGGAATGCTGGCAAAGCTTAGTTTTTTTAGCTGAGTGCTGGCTAGATGCATATTCTACTTTTAATATGGTATAGTGTTCATTCACCTTTCTACTATTGTAAAATTATGCTATTTCATAGTTTTATATTTAATTTCATAGAACAAAATAAATTAAGGGCTAGGGTGTAGCTCCAAATGGTAGAGCACTTAACACGTATGCACAAGGCCCATTTTTATTGCTAACACTGGGAAATAAAGAGAACTAATAAACACTTTCTTTACAGTTACAGTTATATTGCTTTATAAAAATGAATAAGTAAATAAATAATATAGGAACCCCATGGATTAGATGTATTAGAAGTAAGAGTTAAAGAGATATTTAGAGAGGGTAAGTAAGGGAAGGAAAGAAATTAATTTTGGGGTATTAGTGATTGAACCCAGGGACATTTAACCACTGAGCCTCATATTCAGCTCTTTTTATTTTGAGGCAGGGTCTTGTTAAGTTGCCCAGGGGCTCACTAAGTTGCGGAAACTGTCTTTGAAATTGCGATCTTCCTGCCCCAGCCTCCTGAGCCACTAGGATTACAGGTGTGCACCACTACACCTGGAATTAAATTGTTTTATTTCAAAGTAAATGACTTTGTGTATATGGTTTGCTCACTATGTGTATATATAGTATGTATACAGTTTGACCTAGTAAATTGTTTCTTTTCTTTTCTTTTTTTTGCAATGTGGATACCAAATTAACCTAACATCTTTTATTTTAAAATTTTTGACGTTCTGATGAATCCTGTTGATGACTATTCTCATTTCACAGCTGGAAAAACTGAGGCAAAGAGTAGTTATGCAATTTCCAAAAGAGTGAGACAACATAATGGGATGGATTTCCACTCTCAGTAACAGATAAAGAATAATGGTGATGATGGTCAGCATGAACATTGTTACAGCATTGCTAGAGTTTAGATCTTAAATGCCATTCAAAGGCCATGTCTTTGAAGGGCTAGTCTCTAGCCTGTGGTGCTACTGGGAGGTGGTGGAACCCTTAGGAGATGGGCCCTGGTGGAAGGAGTTACATCATTGAGGCTGTGACTTGAAGGGCATGTTGTGCCTTAGCTCCTCCCTCCCTCTCTATCTCTCTCTCCTCCCCTCCTTCCTTTCAGCCACCATGAAGTGAATAGTTCACTCTACCATATGTTTCCTGCCATGATGTGCTTGCCTCACCATAGGCTCAAAGGCTTTGAAACTGAGTCAAAAAAAACCCTTCCTCTTTTTCAGTTGATTATCTCAGGCATATTGTTATAATAATGTAAAGCTGACTCGAAAGCATCACCATCATTGGCCAGTATAAACAAGAAATATGTTAAGGCTTGAGGTAAGCTCCTCAAAGACATAGACTCATTGAATCATTCAACAAGCCTGTGAAGCAGTTTCTACAGCCATGTCTATTCATATAGGAGGGAATTAAGTCTTAAAGAGATGAAGAGCTAACTACTGATAACAGATGGAGCCAACTCTCAACATGATCTGTTATTCTCCAAAATTCAAACTTCAAATCATTCATCTCTACTGATTTAGAAATATGCTAAAAATGATCAAAGACTCCAAATGATGATTTTCACTTTTCATTTACCCAGGTTTCACAAGTTTTTCTTTGTGTCAACATGTATAGTCCTTGCACCAAATCTTCTTTTAATCACAAAAGCGAGAAATAGGGCCAGGCGCGGTGGCACACGCCTGTAATCCCAGCACTTTGGGAGGCTGAGACAGGAGAATCACTAGTTCAAAGCCAGCCTCAGCAACGGCGAGGCGCTAAGCAACTCAGTCAGACCCTGTCTCTACATAAAACACAAAATAGGGCTGGGGATGTGGCTCAGTGGTCGAGTGCCCCTGAGTTCAATCCTGGGTACAAAAAAAAAAAGGAAGAAATAGATTAAAGCAATACAAAAGCTTCAAATTTGTAATGTTTCATGTATCAGATTTTTAGGTACTGCCTGTAATGCTATCGGTTTTCACTATAATGTGAGTATTTTAAATAAAGTTTATCTAAATCTTTTAGCTCTGATTTCTTGCTTTGCTGCAGTATTTTCTATGGTGACTTGAGATGCAAACCTATCTGAGAAGTCACAACTGCTCTAGCTACAAAAACATTAGTATGCACAACTAGACCATCATTTTATATTTCTTGTTTCACTGGTTTTGTTCTAAAACTCTGCTTTTTTGCTCTTTTTCTCATGGAATAAATCCCCAGTATTATGATAACTTGCCAGTATTAATTTTGTCATCAAATATATTTATTTCCCAATTGAGTTTCTTCTCCTGGAACTTTGACCTTCCAGGCCCTGCTGAGTTCATTATTACTACCAGGAGCAGACACCTAACCCTCATCATAATGCTCTGACAGACAACTTCCCTTTTTTCTTACCATCACACATTTCCTGTTCTGACATCTACAATTTGGTGAGAATTCCTGTGGCTGTCTGAACATTACATTTTGTCCTCACCAATAACATCAATGTGAAGCATGTAAGTTTGTCTTTCTGTATCAATGGTGCATTAATCTCCTTTGCTGAATATGTTATTTTTGGTGCTGATGTTTGTTGAACCCTGTTAATTCCACATAATTACTTATGCTACCAAATCCACAGTATTATTTTTGCAAGGTATTTGTTTATATACTATTTTTGCATTGTGTTTGTCCCCTTACTTTCTGTCCATTTATATGCTTATTTGCTCATTTATTTCTTTAGCAACCAATCATTGAGTACTTGTTTCATGTGATAGACCAGGGAAAATACAAAATGGTGTAATCTACAGAAATAGTGCTTAATAAATGATCTTTACTTTACAAACATTGTTGATGGATGAGAGAATGAACACAAAAACAGCATAAATATTGCATAGTTGTAAAATTTTGAAGAGTTTGCCTGAGTTTCTCATAGTGAAAAAAAAAAACAGAATTCCATGAACTTGGGGCTACTGGTTACTGGTAAGAAGTGGAAAGAGAATAAGAAAATGATCAACAAAACTGAACGGAGAAAATGGAAACAGTTTCAAACTGTCTCCTAAGGCTAAGGTGAGCAGAGAGGGTGTTAGAGGTTCTAAAGGTGAAAAAGCGGTAGCTGTGGCTTGTGACAATCTAGAGGAACCTGGAAGACATTGCACCAAATGTAATGAGCCAGGCAGAGATTAGATCCCAGAAGCTCTCACTCATATGCAAAATCTAAGAGCCAAACTAGTAGAAGCAAGGAGTAAAATAGTTGTACTAGAAGGTGGGGAAGGTAGTGAAATTAGGGAGATACTGGTCAAAGGATACAAAATTTCAGTTAGGAGCAGTAAGTCCAGAGATTTATTGTACATCACGGTTATTATACGTGGTAACTATGTTGTATACTTGAAAATTGCTAAGACAGTAGATTATAAGTGCTCACCACAAAATATGGTAAGTATGTGAGATAACATATGGTAATTAGCTCCATTTAGTCATCACAATGTGTGTGTACATATATATACATGAAAATGTCATGTTGTATATCATAAATGCATGTAACTATTATTTATTAACTAAAAATAGAATAAAAATTATAAAAGATTGTGAAATTGACTCAGAAAAAAATAGCAAGTTCTATGGCCCTTCCAGTTTTCCTGTATTCATAAGACATATAACCTTCTTTCCTTGTTTTGTATTATTACAGAGAGAATGAGCCATTACTAAGATGGCTGAAGCTATAAAGTTTAAAATATAAGTAGAATCAAAGACTCACAAAATAGACTTGATTGGTGTACAATGAGGTGGCAGCCATTCTTCATCTTTAAAGCACTTGAGCTCTGTTCTGTCAATGATTTTTTCCACAAGAGAGCCTACGCCCAGTAATTACCTCTGGGAAATAGGGCCAATTGCCTTCGAGTTGATGAAAATGAAATATTGCATCTGCCCTGTCTAGAATGTAATCAATAGTCAGGGAGAACGTGCAGTCACTATTTATGGTACTTCCTCTGGTTGTGTTTACTTCTTAACTCACAACATCTAGCTCTGATCCCAATACTGTGCTGAAACAGTCTTCATAAATGCTTCTAATACCTTTCTGCCTGCACAATGCAAAAAGCATCATCTCAGCTCTTCTTTTCTCGGTCTCTTTGCAGTGTTTGACGCCACTGATCACTTTTTGTTTCTTAAAAAG
Source organism: Geosciurus inauris (assembly GCA_004024805.1). Taxonomy (NCBI): domain Eukaryota; kingdom Metazoa; phylum Chordata; class Mammalia; order Rodentia; family Sciuridae; genus Geosciurus; species Geosciurus inauris. The sequence continues at coordinate 14,055 of PVHX01025220.1, read as the reverse complement.
AATTATTTTCTTTATTTTCTGAGGCTTCAGGGAATATTAATCTCACATTTGGATGCTAAACATCTGCATCTCCTTCCTTTTTATGACAAAGCCTCACTTTTTTGAGGTAGTGCATTTCCTCCATTTTGCACGTTGAAAATGCCAGGTACTTATTTGATCCCTAGTAGATAGAAACAAGAACATTTCCAATTCTCACAATAACATAAGTACACGCTTGACTTTGAATCAGAATCAATGATGCGAAGAAGCAGAGAACGCACCAGAATAAGTGCAGGTGACAAGAAACAGCAGAGATGGCATCTTTAGGAAAGTTCCAGATGCCGTAGTGACAGATCTTCTGTGGTGTCATTCAGTGTACCATACTGGGTTGTGTTGGTGCAAACTCCGGTGCCTACCACCAGTGGGGTGTGCATCATGTCTCACTGGAACCATTCAGTATAATTACAATTGTTCTTCACGTCTGTACTTACCATGTCACATGCGATGCAACACCCAAGTTATTTTAATTGACTCTGGGTCAAGAATGACAGAGTATCATAATACACTAAAATAATTGCACCCATAAATCTATATGAAGAGAGAGAGCAAAGATTTTCCTTCTTTCTCTCCTCTATCTTCTATCTCTTATTAAACATTTTAACTATATTTCTGTTAAGATTTAGATGATAAATGTGAAATGGTCAATTATGCCTTAGTTGATATGCCATTAATGTAGGGTTAAAAACCTAGTTTGGGTTAAATCAATTGACTCCTTGAGTTAGAAAAAAGATCAATGTAAATTTAATTCCAACTATGTTTGATGGTTAAATCTCTTAAAGTACCTCTGATGTGGTAGTCTACCTTCTGTAAAAACACCCCAATGATTGTAACTAAAATTAAAAATGGAGATCAAGAAGTAACTCTGCAAAGCTTTTCCAACACCACTCTTCTGCAAGAGAAGAAAACCAAGGCCAAGAGAGGATAAATGGCCCGCCATGGCTACATATTCATTAGTGTCGACTCCTCTCTCTGGGTTCAGTGGTTTCTTCCTTGTACCTCTCTGCTCAGTCTTTGAGGCATCAGTAACTGACCCTGACTATTAGAACATTTTTCCTTATAATGAGCTAAAATTTATCTCTCTGAAACCTTCTTGCTCCATTGGTCCCTAAAAATGTAGAGACATAAAGGATGAGGTTAATCTCTCTGTGAGAAGATCCTATTATTTACTTTGCTCAGAGTTTCTGAAAACTTCTCCAGGATGAGGATTTCTCTAATTTCCTCAATTAGTCCTCATATACTGTCACCTTCTCAGTCATGTTAACATTCTTGGCAGTCTCCTGGAAACTTTTAGTTTCTTTTTCCAGTAAAAGCCAGGAGTGGATGTGACATTTGTGTTTTGCTCTCACCAGCTTCGAATTTGTTCCCTAAGTGCCATGGACAGTGAAGTGCCTGAGTCTGGCAGGACTCATGAAGTCTTAGAAGATTCTTGGCATATTGGAAGTAGTCTGGTGAGCATGTGCAAGGGGAACTGTCTCTGAAGGAGGATTGCTATATGCAACCCTGGAAAACACCAGAAACCCTTTTCTAACCACCTGTGGAATTTTAGGGAAGTCATTTCAATCCTTTGAGCCTGTGTTTGAACACGTGTCAGAAAAGGGCATCTGACATATGTGGTCCTTAAGGATTTGGCAAACTTGCTGTAGTGAAAAGAGTAAGGGAGCTTTGAGTCAAGATCGCATCCACTCATGTCTCAGGTTGACTATTCACTGAGTGAATCTGGCAGGTAACTCATTATCTAGACTTTGATTTTTTCCTCTTCACAATGGATATGTGGATATAGGAAGTGGAACAGAAGGATGCTATTGGAGTTTTATGGTGCTTCAGGTGGCACGTGAACCAACAAATGGCACTGGCTTTTGGTTAAGTGACTGTAGTCCACGTCACCCACTCAACTATACTGCTTTAAAAGTCAGCAACTTCACCTTGTGTAGAAGAACTGAGGTCCTGGCTTTATGTCAGAATACATCATTTCTTTCACAGGTATTCTGCTTTTCTTTGGTTTAATCAGTCCTTGGGCAGGACTGATAGGATGGTATATTCTAGAGCACTGTGGAAAGCTCAGAAAGACAGTCCCTTGAGCTGTTGTCATAAGAAGCCAGTGACTAAGTACTTCTCAACATGATCTCTCCCAGTAATGAGCTGTTTCTAACTTTATCCATATCACACTCAGCCTATTAGCTGTTTTGAAGAGCAAGTTGGGAAACCAAAGACTATTATGTGTGATCATTGATTTTTCTAAAAGCTGCATGTGGGGATTATCAACCCAGAAAGCAACAAGCAGACACAGTGGATGTCTTTCTGCAGTTGAATATCAAGATGACCTAGCATGTAGCAGACAAAGTCAACTGAAAGAGGGCGTTTCGTATTTTTTTAAGCGGTCCAAAGCAACCTGTTTCCAATTATCTGCAGTGCAGGAGAACGAACCATGAATTATTCACAAAAAAGCACTTGTTCCTCACTCATCTTTTTCTTCAGCTGTGACTTGCCAGGTCCCTTCCTAGATGAAGTCAGAGGATAAGAAGAGTCAACAGTTGTGTGTAATAAGCTGTTCCAGAGACTGCCTCCTTTTTTCCCCTGAGGAAACTGACTAGACAACTAACGCTTGGGCAGACATTGCCTTTCTCACTTCTAGTTGCAAGAAGGTCTTTAAAGGGGCAGTAGTTTCACCCACAGCTATTGTATCATATGCTTCTTTGAGCAAAAATAAATAAATAAATGGATAAATATACAAAAGAAAATTGGGGGATCATTAGGGTGTGCTGGGAAGGCACCAATTTTTCAGCAATCCCAGTCAAGTGTACTGTGAGAACTGACATTAATTCAGTAGAGACCACATGCCTTGGACTGTGCAAGTTGTATTTCATATGACTCAATTTTTACAATCTCAACCATATAACCAAGCACTTTCTAGTCCCATTGTAAAGATGACAGAGTAATATAATGGACATTATCCAGCATTTCAATAGGGTCTGGTATTTATCACAAAGTGCTTTAAAATACATGATTGACTATGAATCTTTTACTTAACCTCTAACACAAGCTTTAGTGGTCCTGGTTTATAAATGAACAAACAGAGAAATTTGGCTTTCTTTACCAAAACCCTGTGCCTAGGGAATCTCAGATTAAATGTTTTGATGATACATTTTTTACAAACCTGTCATTGGTCACAAATAATTTTAATTACTTCACTTATCTTACCATTATCCAACTAATCCGTAGTGGAAACAGGATTCCAATTCAGGTAGCCAATCTCAGTACTAATGGTCTTCCTTTAAAAATATCTGCATCTCAGCGTAGTTACCTACTACTTCCTTGACTTCATGTTGGGCTTAATCCTCTTGAAGTTAATTATACTTTCTGTTTAGCTGTGTACCACATCTTCATTTTCTGGAAGTATGGAATGGGATAACAATCCTATCTATTGCATGGGACTGTGTTGAGGATCAGATGAGTTCCTGTGCCCAAAGTGCTTGGAGCTTGGCCCATAGGATGATGGAGTGAATGCTAGCTATTGTTCTGCCATAGCTGCTGTTATTATTTCTACCTCTTTCTATGATCACATAGACTCTGATAAAAGTCCCATTTTCTAATGCCCTTTCCTGATTCAGGCAGAAACTGGTTTTGGTATGCAAGTTTCATCAGGGGATCAAAACTCATTATTCTTGTGAGCAAACACTAGGAATATGAGCCACATCATTCAACCTTCCTTCATGATAGTCCCCAGGTGCGCAAAGCATAGGACTTCTCAAGGTGGCCTTGTTATCTGCTACTCTTCTTTTCCACAGCTCCTTCCTGAGTGTCCAGTTGTCACAGTGATGCTGATGAACACTGACAGGCTTGCAGGCTTCCCTCAGGAATCTCGAGCCAGTCTGACTCTACCATTAACCTCGCGGTGTGAGTGCTGCGTTGGTTCCCGCCTGCTGGTTACAAGTCAGTCGGGTCCTTGCCTCACAGCCAGGCATTCCCTGGGGTTTGCAAACTGACATAACAGAACAGAATACTTCTGTTTGCCATAGCCTAATCAAGCCAAAGGCCCTAAATATCAAATTAGGATTCCTCAGGCCTTCAGCAGAGAACTCATTTTCTTCTGCTCTCTCTAGGGCATCAACCTGCCTGTCACATTCATCTGCATATTAGATTTTTCACTTAAGTGTCAGAAATATTCTTAGGGAAGAGCTGAGCCAAACCAAGATTGAACAGGGTGAATCTTCAGGGTAATAATAGTCAAGGAGGATTCTTATTTATCCAGGGAAGTAGCAAGTTTGGCTCTTAGAACCACAGAACATTCTAAAACTGGCAATTGTTAATCATTATGAGCTAGGTAACATGAAGACTCAAATTATGTCTCTAAACAGAAAATCCAATGTAGTCATTGAGGATAGTTGGAAAAATTTTGTAACATCTTATACCATGTCATGCAATTATTCTTTCTACTTGCATCTCACGTGGGAAATGGGTAAAGTTTGCATAGACCAACCTGAACCTGAGTCTCATGGCTATCACCAAGAACACTGTAACTTTGAGTTAGTTACTTTAGCCTTCAAAGCCTCATTTATATTTTCAGTCTGTAAAATACATAAAACATATTATCTGCAAAAGATATTTTTTTTGGTACTGGGGATTGAAATCAGGGGCACTCGACCACTAAGCCACATTCCCAGCCCTATTTTGTGTTTTATGTAGAGACAGAGTTTCACTGAGTTGCTTAGTGCCTCGCCATTGCTGAGGCTGGCTTTGAACTAGTTATTCTCCTGTCTCAGCCTCTCAAAGTGCTGGGATTACAGACATGCGCCACTGTGCCTGGCTTGCAAAAGATTTTTTGATACTGAAAAGTTGAGATGATCTCAAAGATGTTAGAAAATACTGTATCCTTAAAAGTCTGACTTAAATATCTCCCTTCAGTAGAGCTTTCCTGGTCTCCTGTTATACCCCCTTCCCCATCATTCTATTATGTGCTTTTTTCTTTCTCCATTTAAAAATTTCACAGAACATATTGTTGTCTGAAAGAATCTTATTGTTCTATCTATGTGTTTATTTAAGCAAGCTTGTATTTCTCTTATTGCAGTAGCCTCTCCTCTCTCTCTCTCTCTCTTTCTTGGTAATCAAGGCAGCATCTGGCACTGATAAGCCATAAATAAAAATTATGAATGTCTAAATTATTGTATTATTTTCTTATAGTTACTGAAAAACAAATTATCACCAACCTGGCAGCTTACAATACAAATTTATTCTTTTATAGTTCTTTGAGCCTATATCCCAGATCAGTAACACTCATCCCAAATCAAGGTGTGGGCAGGACTGTCCCTCCTGAAAGGTTGGCTCATGGCCACTTTCATTCCGCTCTCTGCTTAGATGGTCACATTGCCTTTGTTTTTATGGTCTCTTTCTAATCTCTTTCTGTCTCTTCTACTGAAAATACTCCTTCTCCTCCTTCTCCTCCTCCCCCTCCTCCTGGTGAATTGAGGACCCACCAGGTTGTCCAGGATAATCATACTGTGTCAAGGTCCTTAACATAATAATTTCCAAAAAGTATTTTTTTAGCCATAAGGCAAGATTGATATAGTTCAGGGATGAGGGATGAGAATGTGGATATCTTTAGGGAGAGCCTACCAGACCATTTGCTTTTCATTAATATTTGGCAAATCCTCCTTTTATCCTTTCCTTCTAGATTTTGCTATCAGTACTTGTCTTTTCTCTTTTTTTTTTTTTCAGCCTATTTTTACCTTCTTTATGTCCTTTCTTAAGGGGAGATGGCCAGTGTCTCCTTTGGGTGATTCTTCTTCCTGCTGAGGAGGATATAAGCCACCTGAGAAATTAAAGTCTAGAATAATTAGTAAAGAACAAAAGACAAGTCAGAAAAGATAGTTTCAAAAGTTGGAGGCCAGATAGATCCGGTCCACAGGGGAGCTGGAGCTAGACAACAAGAAAATGGCTCCTGTGGTTTATTTAAGAGGGTACATCAAAGGCAGATATAAGGTTTCAAGGGCAAAAGTCTTGCTTCCTTTTGTCTTGCAGTCAGCTGGTTCATTCACATCTTGGCAGGTCACACCCATCTCAGAGGGGCTGTGAGGCTACAGCAGGTCAGCCCATCTCCAGTGCTGTGTGAGTCTTTGGCAGAGCTGAGGGGGATGTTTACCTGCATCAGGTGGTCTAACTCTGTGGGCGTGTCATGGGAGTTCCCAATGCCAGACCCATCCCCTCACGGGTTGCGATACCAATAGTCCACATACAGCCCATGGATGGCTCTCTACATCTTCTGCCATCTTTTCTATCTTTCTTCTTTTCTATAGGAACCATGGAAATTTAAATGACCAATTTAAGTCCCCATTTGTTATCAGTATTTTTCCCACATGTAGTATTAAATAAAATATTTGCAAGCAAATCCCTCACAAAATATTGTGGGGGGGGGGCTATATGAGCCTTATTTTATTTCATTTGATTTTAGGACTATAATTACCATTAGCTTTCAGCTTTCAACAGACCCTTTCTTAATAATGCTCATTGAATCTATAAGTAATTATCAAGGACAATCTGTGTTTTGGTGAAGAAGGCCAAAATAATTATAACAGTAATCTAAGATGCCAATTGCTAGGTAATTATTCAGCAACAACCTGATAATTAACCTGTTTTACCTGCATGATCAACTGGCTAACATTTCAATTAAAACCTGACGTAGGTTGCTTAATGTCCTTGAAAGCTAGAGCAAAATACAAAAAGAAATTCATCTACCCCAAAAGAGTCTTTACGAATATTTAATTGATTAATCATATTGGATTTGACTCATAGGACTTTGAGTCATTTGTATGGCAAGTATCTCAAATGATTTCAATTAATTTAACATATTTTTAACCTTGAGTAAACACAACATAGAAGTGAGATATAATCACCAATATGAGTAGAAATATGGCAAATACTGAGCCATCTCTTATATTCAGAATGCTGAAGCATTTTCCTCTTAGAGAACACAAATGCCAACAATCTGAGTGTTGCCCACGAGTCTGTGTGTCCTCCAGCCAGAATTCCTGGGAAGGTGGCATTGCTTGATGACAAGTAATTAAGACTGCAAAGTTTTCAAAAGGCACTCAACAAGAGTAAACTGAGGGCTGGGGTTATGGCGCAGTGGTAGTGTGCTCGCCTAGCACGCATGAGGTACTGGGTTCAGCACCACATAAAAATAAAATAAAGATATTCTGTGCACCTACACCTAAAAAATAAATGTTTAAAAAATGTTTTAAAAAAAGAGTAAACTGAGTCAGATCTGTCCAGTTAAAGAAAGGCTTAAAATGAAAGTGCTAACCAAGCATTTTTATGTAGGAACCTATTTCTCCTGTTTATTTTTGTCTTTAGGAAGATACACCAAAGCTTATTGTTCCTTACTAAAATACCAGGGGCCCAGAATCTGTTCTCACTAATCTAGTGAGTTCATTTCCACCTAAGGGACTTGCTTGGGAAGAGCAAGCAGTGAGAATGGACAGCCTAATGATAAAGCTTCAGTTTATTATAGTTTCACTGAACACAGAAGAAAGGTAGCTTTAGGTTTGTTGAGACAAAGCTCTGGGAAAGACAGCAAAACCATCTTTTCACTTGTTCCTGACTTTCGCATTTGATCGAAGAGACGAGAGAAAATGCACTACTAAGGTTCCAGAGGATTCTATGGAAAATGCAAAATTCGGATTGTTAACTCAACAACTCAGGCCAATTTTGCTCTAGAATAATGTCAATAAAAATTTGTTTTATTTCATTTTTCCTTTTGACCCCAGTTTTCTGAGTAGTAGTATTACAAAGCAGAACAACAAAACAAACATCAGTAACAAAATTTATGAAACTATGGTTAAATATATCTGTATTCTAGACTCACAAATCTAAATCAAGAAGGATGATTTCGTGCATATTACATAACCTTTCGGAACCTCAGGTTCCCAAGTCTGGTTTCAGCTGAGTGACTGTGTTCAAACTGCATTCTTCTCTTATCAGTTGTGTGGCCTTGAATAAATTGTTCAACCTTGCAGTTTTCTCATTTGCAAAATTTAGAAAACAATAGTACCGATCTCACCAGCTTTGTGAGGAGCAAATTAGTTAATGATGTTTGGAAATTTAATACATAAGATACTTCCAGGAACGAGTCTCCCAAAAGTGCTCAATGTATGCAAGCCATTGCTACTGTTATCCTTGTTATTTTTTCTCATCTGTTAAAGAAGGAACAACCATTCCTACCTCCCTGAGTGAGGACATACTCAAAAACTGACCCAAAGAGTAAGGACTTGGTCCATGATGTGCACAATATTTACTGACAAATGGGTTCATTTGTCACTTCCTCTTGTATATTCCTTTCTCTACCTTTGTGCCTTCAGTCAAGAAAGTCAATTCCCAGAGAGGGTGTGAGTCATTCTATGACTAGAAATATATGTACAGTTATATTGCTGTTCTAGTTCTTTTCATCACTTCTGAAAGAGATTTTGCAAATAAGCTTCCGAGGGAACTAAAAATAGTGATATAGATCCACCTAAGAATCCGTGAGGCCAGAAAACCATATAATTCTACAGATATTTCAACTTGAGATTGAAGAGAGAGAAGAGTTAAACGTAGATTTCCGGTTCTTCCCACCAATAGCTATATCTCAGAGTCTACACTGAAGCTACCATTTCGCCAAAAGATACGCTGATGGGCTGGAGAAGCACATTGGGAACAGAGAGAGACAAAAGTATTGTATCTGTCTTTCTTTACTATAATCCAAAAAGGGTGATGGCTTCTCTAGCCCTCAGGACTAGTTCTCAAAGAGACACCACAAAACTATGGAGACTCAGAAGAGACTGTAATTAAGTCTGCCTGTGAGATGCAGAGAAAAGGTGATGCCTTGAACTAGTCTTTGTAAGTTTGAGTTCAGAACAGCTGAAAGACTAACAGCTTAGGAGTGAAAACAATATATTCATGGGGATGCAGCAATACCTTTCCTTATTCCATCTTGGTCTTGGAGAATTTGTTATATTTTAAGTGAAATATGAAGGAAGGACACAGAAAAATGTACTGGAAAGAAAATTCTGTGGGATTAAACTAATGCCTTTGGATTATACAGATTCCTTGGGAAACTCTACATAGCCATATCCTCAAGGTGCTTATAGGCTAACACTGATTTCCGATGAAAAAAAGAAGAACCATATTAGGCAATAAATATTGAGGAAAAAATGCACCATAACAGGAGAAGAGTACCTACCCTAAAAGTCAGGCAAAGGCTTTTTGAAGTAAATCATTGAAGCTTGAAGAAAAACAAAATATCAGTTTCCTATAAATCAGTTTGAAAGATAGTTTTATGTACTTAGTTAAAACTTAGACATTATATATTTATATATGAATGCCATGTAGATGTATATACACAGTTTTAAAAATTAGACAAGTGAAGTGAATTCTACTTGATATTTTGAAGGCCAAACTACAAAAATTAATTATTCATTGCAAACCAAATATACAAAATCAACCTTATTAATATGCAGATTAGCTGGGCGCGGTGGCGCACTTAGGGAGGCTGAGACAGGAGAATCACTAGTTTAAAGCCCGCCTCAGCAATGGCGAGGCACTAAGCAACTCAGTGAGACCCTGTCTCTATATAAAACACAAAAAAATAGGGCTGGGGATGTGGCTCAGTGGTCGAGTGCCCCTGAGTTCAATCTCTAGTACCAAAAAAAGAAAAAAGCAAATTTTATATATATATATATATATATATATATATATATATATATATATATATATATTTCATTATTTGTTCTAATTACTTATACATGACAGCAGAATACATTTTGACTCATTGTACATAAATGCAGCACAACTTTTCATTTCTCTGGTTGTACATGATGCAGAGTCACACCATTCATGCAATCATACATGTACATAGGGTAATAGTGTTGGTCTCATTCCACCATATTTCCTATCCCCACACCCCCTTACCTCCCCTCACTCCCTTATGCCCAATACAAAGTTCCTCCATTCTTCCCTCCACCCCATTATGGATCAACATCCATATATCAGAGAAAACATTTGCCTTTTGTTGTTTGTGGGATTGGCTTATTTCACTTAGCATTATCTCATATTCTCCAGCTTCTTCCCTAATATGCAGATTATAACTTGCTAAAATACAAGGTCTCTAAAGTTTCTTTTATTGCTAAAATTTGACAATTTCTTAATTAGTACATAAATGTGGTAATTGTTTATATGCATTTATATGTAATTTTCTAGGATGTAATTCTAATATTTGAGGCCAATTATTTCCTGATATTCTCTCAGCATTAGCACACATAAATTTCTGTTAAAATTTTAGCAATAGCCAACAATTGTTCACTCAAACAGATGGAAGCAATACAGCAGAATTATTTTTCAGAGTCAGGAAGCATGGGTTTGTATCCAGTCTTAGGCACATTGTCATAAAATCTTTAAGCCTGTTTTCTTATCTCTATAATGGAATCAAACAGAGTTAGGGTAAAAGAATCCATGCAAAGCTCTTGATCTAGTGCATGGCTTATAGTTAGCAATTATTCAATCCCTATACCAGCTCTGAGCTAATTATATCTCTCTCTTCTCCAGACAAGGAAACCAAAGATCTTAAGTTCAAGTTCAGCAACTCTTATGATGTCATGAATTTCAAGAAGCTGGATGCAAGCTCAGGTCTTCTGAGTCCATGTATATTGGTCTTTTCATAGAATACCTCTGCCACAGGATTATGGTTCTGTCTTATAAAACCAGAGGACATGAGCATCATCAGGGTGGTTCTTCCTGCATGCTCTTCAGAGTGACTTGGAGAAAAAGAAGAATTATTTTTCTTGAAACATTAAACTTCCAACCAGGTTAGCCACAGAATCATGATACAATATGCCTTCATCTTCTATGAGGTATGTCCAAAAAATTTTTACTGATATTATCCAGAATAGAAAAATTTCTATCATGCATGATTTTAAGAAAGTAGAGTCAAAGCTATCTTCATAATAAATTCTCCTTCCTTCATTTGCATTCAGATACACTTTCTTGAGTGGTTGCAAAAGGGGAAATGTTTAGGCTAATTTGGGAAATTGCAAATGGATGTCACACACGCAAGTATCACCTGTCAGGTGTGTCTGATGAAGAAAAAAGTACAGCTGTTTCAAATGGTGACAAGAGTCGAGCCAATACCGAGCTCCTTAGAATACCAGGAGAGAGTATTTTCAGGTTTCTTTGCTCTTTGGAATTTGTACCTCCCGTTTTTCATCTTACAGGGTTAACGTGAACCCTCAAAACACCCATGGCCAGGCACTATTCACTCTAGTCCAGCTGCTGCTGCACTTACCAGCACAATGTCCCCGTCGAGGCTCAGCTAGGTGGGCACTCTCTAATGACTTGTAATCATGGTGCCCCTCACTCCCTGATGAAAGCCCTGCCTGCAGTGGCCGCGAACTTTGGAAAACATCAGGGGAGACAGGGAGGAAAACAGAGTGTTACACAATGTGCACCAACCCAACTTTTAAAAATCCCACTCACAGGTTTCCAGAGTGAGATTCAAGTGACAAGGAGGAGGCCGCTTTGACATGTATACAAGAGGTGCCTTGATGGTGACTGACAGCCTGTTACATAGAGATCTAATTGAACCCGATGGCGTCATAAATGAAAGGCAAGTGCTCTAAGCCAAAGGGAAAGAAAGTGGCTTTTGGGCTTACCATCTTCATTTCCCCAACAGTGGCCAACAAATTGACATTTTGCAGGGGCTCCTCTTGCCAATGGGTTTTGCTGTTCCTATAATTAATTCCTGACCCTGGAGCCTCTGGCATCTACTATACAAGATTCCCAGCAAGAGGCAGAATATGTTAAATAAGGCAATAAGACCAGCAGCTGCTTTAAGGCACTATGCACAACAAATAACCTAGATCAGCAAGGCATTGCACCTTCCTAAACCGGAGCCTTCCTGCAGAGGGAGCACTCAGACATTGTAGAACTGCAGGAAAATCAGGAAATAATCCTTTCCTCGCTAACAGAAGCTATCCAACATTTATTAAATAATTGTCAGAACTATGTCAATGCTTCATACAAACAATTTACTCTCCTTAAAAAAGAAAATCTGAGACATGATTTTTACCCACCCCAACACCAGGGAGGAGATAGACATACCATAGGCACCCAAAGATAAGTACTCAGGGATAATGAGGTGCAGCATGAAGATTTGCATCCATATCTGAGTTACGAAACCGTGCTCTTTGAACTGAAAGAAACTGACGACATATACAATGCACCTGCTCTGCCCTGAGGGTACTGAGAAGTATGTTAACTAGGACTCCGGTGACCATGTGCATGCTAATAACGGTAAAATCATCAGATGGGGGGTTGGCATTGTGGCTTAGTGGTAAAGTGTTTGCCTAACATGTGTGAGGCACTGGGTTCGATCCTCAGAACCACATAAAAATATGTAAATAAAGTAAAGGTATTGTATCCATCTACAACTAAAAAGATTTTTTTAAAAAAAATATCATAATGGATGGGAGGAGGCGTACAGTAATACGGACACTGACAGTAGCAACCTGGGCTGGCCCGGGTTCTCTTCCTGCATCATTGTTTCACCCCTGTTCTGGCAGGCAGGGAGTGGCTCCCCTGTTTTTCCTCTATCAAGGCTGTAGTGCTCAAAGCAGAAATATTTGTACTTTTGATTTGAAAAACCAAGTACTAGAGAAGAAGAGGATTTAGGATACAGACAAAGCATTTTAGATAGAAATGAGGGAGGAGGATATTAACTCAGAGTTGAAGAAAAGAAAGAAAGAGGTCATTGCTTCCAGATGCTGTTATAGTAGTGGAGAGGCAGTGAGACCCCAGAAAGGGAAGGACCACTCGGGGCATGTTAGTGATGGGGAAAGAAGCAGCCTGGATGCTGTGGTGAATGTGTCTGTCCAAAGTTAATGTGTTGGAAACTTAATCCCGAAATTCACATGTAGGTATGTGGAGATGGGGCTTTTGAGGCTAAAAAGGTTAGATGAAGTCGTGAAGTAGGACCCCCATGATGACATTAGTGGCTTTCTAAGAAGAAAGGAGGCCTGAGTTTGCATACTTCTGTTTCCTGGCCGTGATGCAGCAGGAAGACATTCAACGGATGCTAGTGCCATGCCCTCAGACTTCCCAGCCTCCAAAATGGTAAAGAAGTAAATAACTGTTCTTTGGAAATTACTTGGTTTCAGGTATTCTGTTATAATGGCCCAAAACAGACTAACATACTAGAAAAGACTGTCATGCCCTAAGGAGTGACACGGGCTTTGTAGAAAGTAAGGAGCCACACAGCATGCTTTTAGGTTAAAAGGAATGAAATGAAACAAAAAAGAATTTGTTGCATATCTCAGCATATAGACTAAGATTCATATTTGCCAAAAAATCATGATAATCACAGAATAACAATATTATCAAGCACCTATAAATGGACTGCCATCTTCAAAACTTGTGCAAATTACTTTAAAATTTTTTCTTATTCACTTCCCACAAGTTGGTGGAATAAATGCTTTTAAGATCCTCACTTTGTGAAAGAGGAATCAAATGCTTAGTGATATGCCTAAGTTGTAATGATGCCACATACATTTATAATGACAATTCTTGCCATTTTCCCTGGCCTAGTGATTTTCTTTCTTTCCTTCTTTCCTCCTTCCTTCCTTCCTTCCTTCCTTCCTTCCTTCCTTCCTTCCTTCCTTCCTTCCTTCCTTCCTTCCTTCCTTCTCTCTCTCTCTCTCTCTCTTTCTTGCTTGCTTGCTTGCTTGCTTCTTTCAATGTAGAATAATGCCATCTTTACAGTACCATCATAGTTACCCTCAAAGGTATCCACTAGAAATATTTGGCCTGAGTAGTATTCAGTGGGAAACTAATGTCTTCAAAAGAAAAGCACGATGGAATGCTACAAGGGGCAGAGTCATGATCAAACTCTGAAACAGTCCAGTTAACCATTTTATGAAGGTAAATGAAAGTTCCATGCACTTCACATGCAAGTTTTAGCCCAGTTCACTGAAAAGAGGAACAAAGTCTCCATAGGTA